>WURT03146991.1:0-11073 GCA_009936505.3 Holothuria glaberrima
TGATAAACGAAACAAGCTATTTAAAGTTTGTTGATGTCAGAGACTTTCAAGGTATTCAAAGAAGAAAAGATTGGGCTACTTTTGGCGTTACTATTTGTATGGGCAATAAAACGAATGGCTCTTTTTTGAAGTGACAGGAGTTTTTAGAGACGAGATGAGTAACTATTAAACTTGACAATGTTACAATATATAGGCTAAAATACGGTAAAATAATGGCCTTATAAATCGAAAGCAGTATGTTACGAAGAAGACTGTCTTAGTTTGTCCAATATACCTACTACTCTGGATATCTTACTTGAAATGTAATCAATATGAGGTTCCCAGCTTAAATGTTTATCTACTGGAATTCCCAAAAAAACTTAGCATGCGATGAAAGTGGATTGAAATCATTTTTAACTAAAATACCTTCTCATTCTGGGGGCACAATTTCACTACGAGAAGAAAACATCACCGAGCAGGTCTTTTTTACATTAAGGAAAAGCTTATTAACCTGAAACCACAGACAAATATTTTTCAACTCTTGGACAACCGTAGAAGTAATATGAGTGGGATTATCATCAGAATAAAAAAGATTTGTGTCATCAGTATAAGTAATTATTATAAGCTTCTGACTAGAACGGTGAAGATCATGAACATACATTGAAAACAAAAGAGGACCAATAATGGAACCTTGGGGAACCCCTCACAGTTCTTTCTTACGCATTGAATAGTGATTATTGTTACTGACAAATTGATAGCGATAACAGAGATAATTACGTAACCAAGTATGAGGACCCCCCTAATACCGTAATTGTTTAGTTTTCTTCCCTTAACATGGTATTGATAAAATTCCAATTTTCTTTCACATTTCCTCTCAATTTCGAACATTCGTTGTAGTAAAAATGTTTCCGGTTCTTTATAATACTAGTTAGGATGTTACGAAAGCTTGAGTATTCTTTGCAATTCTGATTGGTTGGATGCTTCAAATATTTACGGTAGAGTTTGTTCTTGGTTTTACATGAGTTTAATATACCATCAGTCATCCAATCTCTACGATGGGTAGAAACCTTTATATTATTCACCAAAGGAAATAAATTGTTGTAATGCGAAAGAAATTTGTCAACAAAAATATCATAGGCTCTGTTGGGATCATTGCAGAGAAACACCGCTTGCCAATCTTCATTTGTTAAGGAGGTACTAAAAGCATCAATCTGAGAAGATTTAAAACTACGGGTCTTAGAGAGTTTGGAAGGGCCACGGTCCATATGAGCTACAAAATTTGATATGCTTAAGACAGGAAGGTGATCAGAAATATCCATAATCAAAATACCAGAGAAAAAATCACGGGGTCTTTTGTGAAAATATTACCAACCAAGAAAGTGGAGTAGGGAGTAATACGAGTGGGCAGGGAGTGCAAGGGGTAAAAGGAATTGAATATCATGAGATTGAGAAAATCTTTTACATTTGAATCAGTATTCAATTTCAAGAAATTGCAGTTAAAGTCACCCATAAAATAGCATTTACAATTAACATTAGACAGTTTGCTTAAAATATTAGTAAATGAGTTTTGCGAAACATCATTATCAAGTTTATCAACACCAGTAGGACAGTAAATTACACCAACAATACAGTTAACTGAAATACTACTATTCTTAACCTGAATAAAAATAAATTCAAAGAGGCCATCTACAAAAATACTAAGCTCAGAAATGGTTTCAAACTTCAGAGTATTTTTAACATAAATGCCAACTCCACCACCGATTCTAATCGATCTCGGAGTATGCACAAAATTGTAACCGGGTATCGAAAAAAGTCCACTACAAGAGTCACGTTCTAGCCAAGTCTCGGTAATACCGATTACATCAAATGAGAAGTTAAGACCATGCATCTGCGAGTAGAGGGAATTGAAATTACTTTGCAGGCTGCGAGAATTAATATGGATGAAAAAAAGTTTATCCAGCTTGAAAATGATTGTTAAATTTGTTGACATCGAAGTATTGACAGGTAAAAGACCTAAAAGAGCTAAAATTTTCTGGGTTAATATTAATCAAGGGATCCCTGTCGTCAATGGGGCTATGGAAATTTAATTCTGAAATTGGGGAATAATTTCTATAGTTTAGGGAAGTAGCATTACCAGGGTAACATGAATTACGATAAACGATAGGCCCATAACAATTAGAATATACACAATCACGGGCTTCACAATCTGTGGTAACATTACGTAGGCATAATGCACAACATAAAAAACAACCATTTAACACACTATCATATAAACAGCAAAACACACACACAGAAAAATACTAACAAACTTGGTCAGGCATAGAAGAGGTTCGAGAGCGAATTAACTCCATTAACTATAAAAGAGAAAATTTGTTATTGTCGGACAAAAGTTTTTATAGAAATCTGTAGACTTTTTGAAGAACTCCTGTAACATTTCTATAGAAATTTGTGTAAAAGGTTGAAGAATCTCTCTAAAATCTCAAAAAAAATTTGTCATTTCAAAATAAAAGAGGAAACATTTTTCCATGCTCATTGATTTTACTAACCAAAATAATAAACTGAGTTGCTAATTAACTCAACACTTCCCGGCAGTCATTCAAAACAATCAAACAGGGAAGGGGGGGGGGGAGGAGCGTAACTACAAGGTGATTGCGAGGATGCATTTCCCCTTATGCTCCCCTCGCAAACCCCATCTCATGCCCCTCTCAATATAACCAATCTATCCAACTCACAATTGCAGCCCCTCATAGTCCCGCCTTCATGTCCTCGCACGGAAATATTCCTATGTATGCCACTGGGGCTGGAGTTGCAGCCTTCATTGAGTAACAAATGCTCTTTTTCAGCAAACTATTTTGTAGAAGCCCAGCAAAATAACAAACAGGAAGGGTCATTATGCAAAAAAGTAGTCCTCGGCCTCTGTGTGGGCTTATACAAATAAGGGGTGAAGGTGCACCTTACTTTTATTCATGACATGGGGTGCAATACTGTATGAAAATGTGTTTTCTGAAAACAAAAATCGTCACCTGGAGATACTATAGAGTTTACATAACCAAAAAGTAATTGACATGCAGTGACAATGCTTCACTATGAGAACTTGCATTAATAGGCTTATGCCAGAGTGGACGCGAGACACAAGGGAAGAGGGAAATGATGATGCGCCAGTGTTGGACAATCAAATATGGTATTAGGGGTTGTGACATAGAAGACGGTTTAATTGTGACTTCCCTATTGGATTATTCTTTGGACATCCCCAAAAAGTCAGTTTAATTCCTTTCCCCAGCACATAAACTTAGCTTTCTAACTCGACAATTTTCAACCCACAGCGACAGAGAAAATACATGGAACCAGAAACTTTAAATGTGTACCTTGACTGTGTATTACTCATTACCTTCAGCTAACTAGACGGCCCCAAAGTCTTTGTGGTTCCTTGCTGAAAGTGAATGATTTGTTGCACTGACTCGGTTCATCCCTCAAATTCACACTTCTTCAATTTTTCATACTTACGATGTTTTCACATCTTGACCTATGCCGACCTCATACGACCAAAAAGAGAATAACAAAAAGTGAAAAAAGGAACACGTCTTATGAGGAAGTCATACCCGGCACCGCCTCCGTGATGAGAAACCAAGCTGGAATCAAATACGCCATCAAAGAACTCGTTAAGCGTGTTGGTATTTGCAATTATGCTATAGTCAGAGCATCCTTTGCACGTGTTCATAATTAGGTAATTTAAATGAGAATTATTACTGTTATAGTTCTGCTTGTGAAAACAAATAAATGTATTCTCTGTAGCCTAATAGTATCTTTACAGCGGTACAAACCTCAACCTTAACTTTTGGCCTGTAACAAAACATCGGACACAGTTTGGACACACTTTCTATTTAGTTTCCGCTGTTTTCGTAATTTCACCCTCTGATTGCCTCAGATGACCTTCGACCTCCAAAGAACCCAAAGGGTTCTCTTTCTCTTTAAGTAAAACTCCTATATGAAAAACATCCGTCATCCCTGTCTTGAAATATAGTTTTTTGCCAAGTTTTCGGTTTTTGACCTCTGACGACCAGTAACGACCTTTGAACTTCACTGAGAACAAAGGGGTTCTTTCTTTTAATATTATAAAGCTATTTTACCAAGTAAGAAGATTGTCCATCATTTCTATTTTGAGATATCGTGTTTACAAAGTTATTAAGAATTTCGTATTCTTAGCCCTTTTGACCTCAGATTGGTAACCTCTACCAAAATCAATAGAGTTTATCTTTTGACCATAACGCATCCACATGCCAAGTATGAAAAGCGTCCATGCTTCCTACATGGAGGTATCTTGAGATATCGTGTTTATAAGCCAAGTGTCACAAACACACATACATACACATACATAGAATCACCCTCGTGATTGCATAGATTTCTTTCACCTTCGTCAAGGAATCAAAAACCATCAGTGTCATGGTAATCAGACAGTATGATACCATTGCATTTGTTTTATTAAAAAAAACCTGCAATTTTGTTTGTTATTTTCTATTTTCACGAAATTCAACAATAAAAACGTTATTGTTTAGGACCTAAAGTACAAGATTCTTGAATGAAATGAGACTCGAACACTTTGTGTGTTCTTCATTCATCTCGTTCATTGATGCAAACAACAACTGACAGCTATAGCAACAATAGTGATTGAAATCAATGTATATAGGAGAAGTTAGAAACACGCTTACTTAATCCTTTTGGCCAATGTTCTGATTACCATGCTCTGCTACCATCTCCCCTCCCTCCTTTAAGAAAGTCTGCTGTTACTCATCCCTTAGCTTCTTGCAGTGCATCTGTGATCGGATATTGATGTATTTGGAAAGAATTTTCTCCTTAAAGTTGTGACAGGAAGTAAGCTGAATATCATCAGTTTCATTTTTGTATATTTCAGGGAGATTTGACCTCAGATTTTTTTCTTTCCGTTTTTCATTAGCCCATCTTCCAAACGTTGAAAATACTCTCAGCAATTTCTTTGACACCCGAAGCTTTTTTGAAATCTTTCAATTCAGTGAGCCGAGATGCTTCACTGTTTATCACTGGGTTTAGGATTTTACTTACTCGAGTACGCGTTACGCGAATGTAGGCCCCTAATGCTATTTGGTTGCTGGAGGCAAAATGGCTCCGTGTCACGTGACTCGAAATTTTGCGGACACGGCATGTCGTAAGCCTCTCTATGTAAGAACACCAGGTATTAACCGTCCGTAGCGCCATCTACTTCACCACACCATCATTAGTATAAGCACGTGTGGCTTTATACGCCAGTATTGAAATCACAATTTATTAGACTTTCCAGCTACTTTAAAATAATTTTGTTCACATAGATACTGGTAAGAACAATTACTAGTGTTTTGCACCTTTCTCAGAAAGTCTACAGGAGTCCTCCTAGCCAAGTATTTCACTCCTGATCGAAGGTGGTACTATCAATATCCAAACACACTGCACTATTTCCATTCCACTTTTCATGTAGACCCAGAGCAACGTACCGAATTGCGTTCTTGAAACAATTATAAACACTATCCTTTCTCGCCACCTAAAGTAACCACGTATTCCAAATTTTCGTTACCTGTTATCAAAATTCGATCAGAAGATCTTGTCCTATACCTTTCTTCGAAGACTCTGACAATCCTGGACAAAGTTATACTGGGTCGTGAGTCCCCGAACTATTCTTTAATAATGTTTTGAGAGCAAATAGTGTGTATTAGAGACAGCAACTAAAATGCTTTATTCTAGTGCCCACAATCATGTAAATGTTTCAGAGTTTCCGGGTGTTTCACCCGTGGACCATTACTGAAATGGGCCTAACGGCAGGCAACCGAGCCCATCGTGAAACGATCTTATGCTTCTACCATGGGAGTTGTACCTCGGAGCTAGTACTTCCATGACCAAATCGACCTTGCTATTGTAGCAGTACCCGATACACATAGCTATGTCAACGCTATGTGAATCGGCTGGTAGCAGGTAAATATTAACGGTTGCCCAAGGTCGCATTGACATAGCCAAATGTTAAACAGCTAACCGTTCTTGACACATTTTTTTGTCGGGAATGAAACCCGTTGTTGTCGGGGAAAGGTCCAACACCCCTCCATCATCGATCCTTAGGGACGCCCCTATTTATATGTAGTGTAATTAAACTCCACAGGTAGCCTAGTAGCACGATAAAAATATTCTTCTGGCTCTTGAAGTCTCTTGTGAACTTTGATCAAACGTTAATTATGAAAAATTGTTGTAAATGTTTGGTTAGGTTACTTTTCTTAAAACCTCCAAACACCGAACCGTATTTGAGGATAGAGTAAACACTTAGTAAGGCTATACTACTTTACTGACTACAGAGTAATGATAAAACTTCTTAGCCTAATTGTCAATTTGAGAACGACTCACTTTCCTCTAAAAGAGTGGAATTCATTAAAGCTTTTACTTATATCAAGTATAACATGATCGGGTATTTTTTTCAGTTTACCGACTTGGCAACGTCAGATAGTGATGGAACCGCCTACCCCTTTCACTTTCACACGTGTATAAAAATTAAGATATTATTAAAAGCTATATTACACATCAAAGCAAAATTGCCGAGTACGTAGTCTTCTACTCAAACAAGAAACGTGGGACCACGTTATTTTTGGACATTTGAAAATTCTCAAATACTTACTGATTCGGGAGCTTCCTGAAACCCGCTTTCAATCATTGAATCAACTTCAATTTCATTTCCAAGAATGAACAACGCATCACTCAATATAGCCTCATCGGTACTCGATCGATCGTTTGCACGGTCTATGCCACTTGCCCCACTTTTCTGCATATTTCAATATAGCTACTCGGCTTCTATGTGTGTGCGTATATGGTGTACGTAGTTTCCCAACCAGGGATGTTTAAATTAACTATGGTTTAAACCAAGACAATGCGGTTTTTCACCAGGATTTACAGTTCAAGTCGTTTGTTTATCCATGAAGATGTTTATTTTGACCCGGATTTCTGGTTACTTTACACCTGGAAAAGTATGGATAACCTGTTCATAAGATCCCTTTAAATTTAACCAGAGTGTGTTAAGGGTGGTTAATGATTTACAGATTTTATCGTCAATTTTCCGTTTTCTCGTTCCCAAAGGTTCGGGCGGTGGCGGTTCGCTTGACATGAATGCCTTTGCAACTAAGATGTGGGAACTTGACGAGAACCGAATCGACCCAGCTTATTACTCAGTTAACTTACAGGCTTACAAATCCTCCTCAAGTTCTCCGTACACAGACGAATCTCCGGCACGGTAAGTGAAAGACGAAAAATAAACCTGAATTTATACAACCTGCAACATTATTTTGAAACGCAATAATCTAATTAACTAAACTAAATCATTTCGTTTATTAAAGAAGATAATCTCTCATTGTCTCATATTTTACTTTTGTCCCCCAACGCCCACACGAAAAATACCCCCAACAATTTTAAGCCAGTGGGAAAAATTTACATCTGAAAGAAACTGTTTCATGTCTGAAATGTTTTTATTGAAATAATATTAAGAAATTGGGTAAATTCTTAATCAAGTTCGTACGGTAAGCCGACGGTAAGTTCGTACATCGCGTCATTTTTAAGTGAAAACAATTCACAACTAATGGATACATTTTTCACCCGTACCATGTAGTATGATGAAGAGTCCGGGTACATTTTTTTACTCAGCTAATGAATTCCCGGCATAAGTGCCCTGTGGCCAACTTCGGTAAACATTAATCCAATATTTTTAAGTACGGTTCACAAAGCTAGCGCATATTTGAAGTGGTGAAACGCATTTTCCCGCAAAACGTAAAAAAGAAAGAAAAAAAATCACCATTTTGAGTTCTCGAAAATATTTTCCCAACTGCTAACGAAATCAGGTCGGATAATTATAGCTGGTGATATTAATATCCATATGGATGTAACTACTACTACCTACACTGATAAACTGAACGAATTGTTCAGTTCTTTTGGCATCATGCAATATGTAAATGAGTGTACTCATGTTAATGGCCATACTATTGACGTCGTCTGAGGTAGTGAGCGTGACTGACGACGTAGTGTATCATACTGAGGTAGGCGATATGTTGACTGATCACTCACCGTTCATTTCAAGTTAAATGTCAAAAACTATACCCTACAAGAACGTGATCACATATCGCAAATATAAAGCGATAGATAAAGATCTTCTGAAATATGACATTCAGTCATCATTGTCCCACGCCCAAGTCCCGTGTAACAAAACAGAAGATCTCGTATATGATTACAACGTGTTACGTAACCTCATGGACCACCATGCGTGGAAACTATTAACATTCAAATATTTTTGAACGTATTAAAAACGTATGAAAAGGACAGCGAGTTTCTCCTGCCACAACATATTGCTGCTGCAGATATGTTGCCCACATTTTTGTCGGCCAGTTTGTGCCATAGCAAAATTTATTTCTTGTAATACAATTTATTTAGGTCTTTTGATGGAGCTGGCATGTTTCCAAAATATTTTTACAGAATGTTTAAGCTGTAAAGTCTGATAGGCCCGATAAAATACAAGAGACAAGCCCACTCAGCAGGATGGAAGGCTGCTTCTATGAAACTTTAAATTCATTGACCACCTTATCTCGTGAGCTTTCCCCACCGGCGTCAAGAGGTCGGGAGGGGGGCATGTCCTCACTCTTTTTGAAATGACACTACACGACGTTTACAATTACAGACTTTTCCAAGATCATTGTTCGCACGCTTATATTTGAAAAACTTCATTCATCCACAAATCTTTTTCATGCAGAATACCACGCATACGCGGCTTTCTCTGGGTGCTGTTTGATGGTACAATTAAATAGCTAAATAGCACCTTTTCCCACTTAAGTCCTCGACCCCTGGAAAGTATAGACCACAAGGTTACGGCCATTTCAGTGCTATGACCACTAACGACTGTACCGAGGTTCTGACACTCAAAAAGTATTCAGATTACATATTTACACTGCCGTCTTGAAGTGAAAATAGATAAGATGTAAAACTACTAAG
The DNA here is from genome assembly GCA_009936505.3 of Holothuria glaberrima. Classification (NCBI taxonomy): domain Eukaryota; kingdom Metazoa; phylum Echinodermata; class Holothuroidea; order Aspidochirotida; family Holothuriidae; genus Holothuria; species Holothuria glaberrima. The sequence goes on from WURT03146991.1 coordinate 8,995, forward strand.
CTGCAGGGCTGTAATCAAGTCCATCTAACCCAATTCCGGGCCAATTCCGATTCCAGTGGCCACCATTCCGGGCCAATTCCGAGTCAGTTCCTATTCCAGGTTTTCCAATTCCGGTCTCTGATGGGTTCTTCCAACCAGGAGTTTTACGAACTTCGAAAGCTAAACAGGAGTGCAACGAACTTCAAAAGCTAGGTAATTGATTTTGACGCTACAGTATACCCTTACCAGCTTGCAGGTGACATGAATGAACAACAACAGCAACACAGATGTAGCGCCAGGTGAGGGGGGCATGGTGCCCCGTCGGGGAAGGCTGCCCCCGTCAGGGAATTTTCCCAGTTTCATCGGGTAGCCTTACTCAATATTATAAAGTATTCAGTCCCCTACGGTGACGATAGCTTAGATGTAATTTGCAGAGGTGTGTCATATATTGCAAAAGATAATTTACCCGAGTTTCTGTGCACTGTATGTAACAGCCATGCATAGGAAAGCCGACGGTAAGTTCCATCAAAGTTAGCCTTGTGGTGATATCGTATTAATGAAGTTTTCACCATTTGAACTCTGATGACTCATGAGTCAATTTGGGTCGGACCCAAATTGACTTTTGACCTCCAGGAAAACAATAGGTCCACTCTCAATATGGGGGCGTCCACTACACTAGGTATTAGCTCCATCAATGTTTCCCATCTTAACATATCAAGTTTGTAATCAGTATACAAGGTTTTCCCTACTTGACCTCCAATATACTCAAATTAACTTTAACCTTTACCAAAACCATAGGCTTTGTGCACTAACTGTAAAGTACAGACAAGCCAAGTTTGAAAAGAATCCATACTTCCTGCCATGAGACATCGTGTAAAAAAGTTTTTTTTTTTTTACTTCTGTTGACCTCACGTGAGCTCCACCTTCACCAAAACAAAAGGGTTATCTCTCTCTGTATGATAATTCCACGTTCCAAATATGAAGACATGATAGTTCGATGTTTATTTTCGATAGTTCGATGTTACGTTTGGATATGTCGATGTTAATTAGATAGTGCGATGTTAATTTTCGATAGTTCGGTGTTAAGTATGGATATGTCGATGTAAGTTTGGATAGTTCGATGTTTATTTTCGATAGTTCGATGTTACGTTTGGATATTTTTAACCATTTGGCACTCCGTAATTAAATTGACTCTTAACACCGGCTTTTCTTACAGTCTTTTCAGCTACTTTGACGAAGGGTACATTTATAACCATGGCACATTTGCAACTTATACCCAACTTTGCGAACTCTATGAACCAATACAGGGCAATAACGAAGTCGTCACCTCCGACAAACAAAACAAAGTTAACTCTTACTTGGATGCCATCATGGCTACTTCGCTGATGCAGGAAGCAGTTACTAGGTTACAGACCGCTGGTAAGTTCTTAAAAATGTGATCGGGTCCACGACTGTGCACCGATGGGGTAGGGCAGGACATAAATTTGAATAATATTTCCCACAATTCTCTTACGGTTACGACTTCATTTACAGATAGCAATGATGAATCCACTCAAACGGCTTCCTATGGCTCGAGAAAAGGGAATATATTACAAACTCTTATTTTTTACATTTGTAAAGAAAATTTGTTTGTATGACTTAAAATATGTTTCTCAATTTTTCAAAATAACTCTATTCGTAGCTAAATTATATTTCTGAACAAAATATATGACTACCTTAAACCAGTGACAGTATGTTTTACTAAACCGAAAAATATATGATTAACAAATATATATATATATATATATAGTTGTAACAGTGAGAGAATTATTAGCTTAATAAGTTCAAATATATGTGTAAGCGAATGCTGTATATTCCTAGCAACTACAATATAATTTTAAATCAAATATTGAGGAACATAAATATTAGTAACATTGACTGGAACATTTGCTTAACCTGTTAACTGAAGTTTACATGTTTAAGGGATATATATTCGTAATAGCTACAAATATATTTGCTTAAACCAATTTTATATTGTAAACGAATATATATATATATATATATATATATATAACAGTCAGGCTACGTGACAGATTTATTTGCCTAACTTAAACTCAAATA
>WURT03147013.1:0-11073 GCA_009936505.3 Holothuria glaberrima
AATATTTGGCCGCACATAAGCGAATATGGAGTGACCAAATATTTGGCAGTGTCAACGTGAATATAGGGTGTTTAAATATTTGGCCGTAAATGAGATTTCGAGTGCCAAAATATTTGGCCGTGTTAAGGAGAGAGACTACCAAAATATTTGATCTGGCTGCCTTACTTTCTATTTGGCCGTATCAACGTCGAATATAGGGCGCCAAAATATTCTGGCGTATAAACGCGAATACTGTGTGCAAAAGTGGTAACAAATACAAGTCGTGACAAGATGTTATGTCCGCAATCAATCGAACTATCCCATTGATTACAATTGATAGACTATAGCAAGCTAGATTTCGCCACATACGTTTTACAAGAAATAAGAGTGAAAATGTTTTGTTTTAGGCATTTCTTCAGAGATTGGAACATTTCAATAAAATTAAAGTTTGAACGATCTCCAGTAGGTTCATTTGTACCAAATTTGCGATACTCCTTCAAGGAACTGTTTACGTGTGTAGCTTAAGTTTAATAGACCTAGCCTAGGCTAGCCTAGTATTGGGCCTAGGCTTTAGCCTAACTCATTGTAAACTTTACACTTCAACGTTAGTTTACTTTAACTTAAGTCTCAACGTAGTCTTACGATAGAAAGAGCCAGCGTTCGTCGCAGAGCATGGCATAAGAGAGGAATTGTTATTTCAAAGAGACTGTTTTAGCAAGCTGGTAAACCGAAGGTAAGTTAAGTTGTCAGATTATACGCAAGCAATATGCCTAACGTATTCGTTAGCAGCTTTTTTTGCTTGCAAACAAAACATAGCCCCTGTAGACTGAAATTATTAATACTACAGTATTATGGGTAACTTAGGGCTTCTGTACGGTGTACCTCGGTGTTGAAACAATAGGCTGTCTAAACAATACAAACTGCAGTAGTTAGCCTACAATGGTTCAAGACATATCCACCATTTCATCATAGTTTTGGAAAAAGCTTCCTTGCTGCAAATTCAAAAAAGATGTTGCATTGGCCAATTGCAGCTTTGCCCTACTGTGCTCCTACTCCTAGACCTAGGCCTACATTATTTAGGCATAGGGCCTGGTGAAGTTCTGACAAGATTGCCATCGGTAACTCATGATTATATGTCAAATTTGACGAGAACATGAAACAGTTACTGTAGCTGCACTGCTAGTGGTGTTAGGCTATAATATTGCAGTGTGTGTGAACATCATGCATCAGACCTTCTGTTATAAAACCAAGGTGAGCTGTGGAGCAGTGATCTCTTCAGTTTTACCTTTTAATGATCCGGGAGGCCCTTTGCAAGGCAGCGAGAAGTGCTTTCCAGCCAGTTGACAGAGGTTTACGATTATTGACAACCCAAGTGATGGGAAAAAATGTCAGTGTAGTGGGAAAATGAAAAGTGAAACTAATTTGTTACAAACATCTAAAGGAAATTAACAGTAAAGCATGTACAAATCTATTTGTAATTATAATTATGCTGTTCTGATGGTAATATTTCGGCGGTTGTTGTACCTTTACTAGTCTCCTCGGTCTAGCTTACCATAAAGTGAAGGTATTCAGGCGAGAACACGAATACGACAAATTGTCAATCGGAAAATAATTACTGGCCTACGGAATGCTTTGAACTAATATAGGCCTTACCAAGGTCACAAGTTCAAAAACCTCAAGATACCCTATACTGAAGGATCCCGGCGGTTGCCATTGATGGATGATAAGTGAAGGAGCAACGTAGTCAGCCGTATGGCAAGATGTTCCTACAGAACAGACCGTCATAGGAGTTGGCAATAAATATTAAACAGGGAAAGTATGGCACCGACTTTGGACATTTTTCATTCACTACCTCTTTAGTTTATGGGCTTATCAAGGTTAACTGGAACTGAGTGTATTTCAACACAGTATTTTTTTTTTCAAACAAGATGATGTTCAAGAATTGTATTGACAAACATTTTTCCTATGGAAAATTTACGGCATATGAAAAGATATAAATTTCGTTAATGAAGCTCGATCCAAGCCTCCAAATGGTTACAAAATGTGTGTTATAGAAAGTACCAATAGCTTTAAGTGAGGTGTGATTTATGACTTTTTAGATGATAACTTAAGGAGTACTATTTGTTAATCCTATGGCTATGGTCTGTGAAATCGACCTCTCGTACAGGCTAGACACTTTGGCATACTTTTGGACCTTATTTAGTACTTTACCTTAAAGACCCCCATTTTGCCTCAAGTCATCCAGCTAGGCCTATCTGCAGCGATTTTCAGTTTAATTGAAGGTATGTTAAGCATTTTGTGAACACAAAATTTAGACATAAAAATGAGCGATCAGTTCTTACAGTTGACACGCCACAGGTGTTTCAGTTTCTATTGAACTGAGGTCATTACATTTCTCACTATACCCCATTTACCGGAAAAATCCCACAAAATGTGTGATTTAGATATGTTTTTATTTTTTTTTAATTTTTTATTATATATTTTTATATTTTTTTTGGTCGATTTAGGGGGAGGGTGTAGGGGGCGATCGCCCCCTTCCCCTTCTGGATCCGCCGTTGATTGTGATGTGTTTCTTTCAGATCTCTTACGTCAGTGGGATGTTTCCTTTAAGTCTAAATTGAGATAATTTTCTTAAATGCCATGATAAAAATGTCAAATTACTTCTTTTTTATTTTTATTTTTTGCAGACCCTTGGCATTTGGACACATAACAGACAGGAAAACAACTGGACAACCTTTCCTTGGCAGAAATGGCAGGCACATCAACAGATTAGCAATATCATACACCAAAGTGGTAGAATTAGTTCGGTGTCAAATGTTTTTTTATTGAAAAATGAAAATCTTATCTTGATCCCAGTTTTGCATGGACTTACGTAGCAGTACTCGATGGAATTTATGAGCTTGAAAAATGTTTTACTGCGTAATGCATATTCTGGAAGGAGACTATACTTCAGAATCATCTTGAACATTTGTACAAGCAGTTGATGCATTTAATGATGCAACATCATGCAAGTATGGCAGACTGAGTAATTTTAACTGTGAACTATGGTGATACACATGTCTCTCAGCAAAGCAATGTTACAGATGAAGCACTTTTGAAAAAGGATCAAGAAGTATAAAAATCTTTAAAAAGGACCCTACGCAAAAAAGTGTCTGGGGATCGAGGGATGCTTCCAACCATCAATATTGTAAACTGTAAAGTATGTAGCTGGAATTTCGTTAATACCATTTTGAAAGAAATATGAACTTAAAATAGTCCTTGATAGTAGTAATGAGTTTGAATTATATAATAATAGTGATGATTTGATGTATGTACTTTATATTTCATGATTCAGACAACTGTGGAAAGTCTTAATATATAGCTCACTAAAGACTGGAATTTGTTTTCAATTACATTGTGCTTGCTGAGCTATGGTATTTTGACTTCAGTTTTTGTGGCATAATTACCCCTCAAATGATAAGAAAACTCCAGATATTTTAAAAGGCAATTCTCATCATTCCAGACAGTTCCCATTTTTCCCCAAGTAAGAAACTTGTACCTGTAGCTCCTCCTATAACTGTATAAAGCTTCTCCCTTTACAGACATAAACCGATTTTATAGCTTAAGGTCATGTCCTGGTGAGCATGCATGGCTATAATGTGTAATTTAAACACTCTCTTCATTATGAGGAATGTAAGCTACTCTGCATCTTTGGAATTTTCAAACTTTGATGTCAATCACAGAGCAGTCACCAACTGAGAATTTTGATACCCCAGTATACTTCCTCCCCCTAGATCTATAGACGAAAACCCCATATTCGTCTCTTCTGTAAGAAATGTAAAAAAGTTGCAGACATTTACCTTAAAATATGTGCAAAATGATGCACCAAATTACATCTAAGGACCCTCAAATGTCCAAAAGATATCCAAAGGAGAGGTCTTAGACCCCTCCCCCAAGACGGCTTTTTGAAACAAGGTTCAGCACCCAGTCTCGAACAGTTTCCTACGCCTATGGTGAGCTTGTATATACAATTCTTGGTGACTGTTCTTTTTGTTACAAAAAAGTGATTTTACTAAACACGTTTTTCAAGTTAAATTTTATTTCTTTTTGATTCCTTGAAGGCAGGCAAGGAATCTATGCGATGGTGATGTCTTGTGTGTATGTATGTGCGTGTGTGACGCCTGCTTGTAAACACGATCTCTCAAGAAGGGTAACTCCGAGGGATCTCAAACTTTTCATGTAGTTTGCCCTTATTGAGTAGATGGTCCCTGTTTTTGGTGGAGGTCAAGGCCGTTTGGAGTCACCAGAGATCAAATGATAAATACCTTGAAAATTGCTTGTAAAGATGATATCTTCGGAAGGATAAATGTAAGTTATCTCATACTTAGCATGTGGATTGCCCATTTTGAGTAGATGGTCTCTATTGTTTTTCGCAGAGGTCAAAGATCATTTTTGGTCACCAGAGGTAAAAAAGCCATAATCTTGTAAACACTATATGTCAAGAAGGATAAAGGTGAAGGATCGCATACGTAGCATGTAGATTGCCCATATTGAGTAGATGATCCGTTCCATTTTTTGTTGAGGTCAAAGGTCATTTGGGGTCACCAGAGGTAAAAAGGTCAAAATCATCTAAACAGTATATACCAAGAAGGGTACCTGTGAGGGATCTCATACTTAGCAAGTAAATTGCCCATATTGAGTGGATAATACCTTTAGTTTTAAGTGGAGGTCAAAGGTCATTTGGGGTCACTAGTGGTCACAAGGTCACATTCAACCAGTGCCTGAAAGAAATGGGACAGCTTGCAGAGATGACATGTATCTCAATTTTACGTGAAATTAGTATGATTTTTATCCTTAATTCTGCCATTTCGAAAACCCGAATCAAATACCGCTTTTTTGCATTGCATGGGCTATTAGTTTTAAAAAGAGAACTAAGTTAATGACCATTTGGATAAGATACCCTTGAGCGTGCATGAATTGTGATTGTTTAGTTGAATAAAACAAATTGTAACTGTATACTGTCTGTGTGAATATCCCTTGGAATGCCTTTATATAGCCAATGTATTTCTTCAGAGCAATTTATTTATGTGCTTGAATGTGTTTGTCAACACAAGATGTTCACAGAGCAGGTCTTTTGCAACTTTGTTGAAAATTGGGAGAGTACACGTTCACTGCCAACAACTTTGAAGACCATGTAGCAGTCACCAGAGATACAGGCATACTTCACATTAGCTAAAAATTTTTGTATGGTATGCTCATGGCTGAGTTTCATTTCATTCAGCAAGAAACCAGCATGCCCATTGGGCTTTTGTTTTAAGGGAAAGTAAAAATCATTTCAAATCACAAGGTGTCAAAAGTTTTTGAATTATTAACATGATATCTCAAGTAGGATAACTGTGTGGGATCTCGTGCCTGTCATGTGGGTGACTCATGCGTGTTACAATTTATAGTATAGCAAGGAATCACTAAACCTTTTCGTTCTAGTTGACTTCTTAGTTTCTGAAGCATAAAGTCTCGAAAATGTTGCGATGCAACTTTGGTGATCTAGAAAGTGTCATTTCCGTAAATCTGAGAGGCACTTTTAACAAAAAGTAGACATATACGCTACGTACGCGTCAACTGATGGTGGCCTTTTTAAGTGGCGCACTAAATGAGGGGAAAGGTCCCCACTGAGCCTTGGCTGTGACATTGCTTCATGCCATGCCACAGCCAGCAAACCCTTAATAATATGGACAAATTCCAAAAAAATGCAATCAATTCAAAGCTTGATCAAGAACAGAACAGTACCATTTTGTATCCAAGCAACGTTACAAAGACAAAACTTTCTCAAAGGAGAGGGCCTTCATCAGCACCCCGGCCCTCCAATTACACCTAGTCAAAAAGGGAAAATAGGTACTAAAAGTGGTAATATTTAAACATGTGACCAGTTCAAAGCTTTCTAAAATAGCCCCATTTTGCATCTAAGCCACTTTACATACACAAAAATTCTCAAAGAGCGGGTGTATCACCCAAACTCTTTTACACCCCACCTCCACCCCTATAGAAAAAAGACAATAAACTTTCTAAAAACACAGTTTAAAGCTTTGTCAATCACACCGCAAATTTGCACTGAAGTGACCTTACCTAAATTTCACGTCCTCCATTTAGACCTCTCCTATTAGATTAGATCCCCCCCCCCCCCATTATGGCATGACAATGAAAGGATCCGCCTGGGTGTCAACTATCCTATAGGTACGCCACCGGACGCTGCCATGAACTGATCTCCTAGCGATTTCGCCTAGGCTACGGTCCTGGCTGCAGTGTCACATCTCGATCGGTGCTGGAATTCCTATGTCTACACTGAATATGCTGTATGACTATCCTATAGGTACGCCACCGGACGCTGCCATGAACTGACCTCCTAGCGATTTCGCCCAGGCTACGGTCCTGGCTACAGTGTCACATCTCGATCGGTGCTGGAATTCCTATGTCTACACTGAATATGCTGTAGGTGATCTGTAGCCCCCAATGTTGCAATTATCGCCTAAGGCAAGGCTATTTTAATTTCTTCAGGTGGGGCAGGGCTTGATGGGAGAGGGGTATATAAAATGGTCGTTTGATCACTATTCCATGTAACTGTGTTGATCGATGATAAATTGGTCGTAAAGCTCATGTTTCTAGCATGAGACAAGTGCTTTACAGTAATAGGTTACAGTACGTGTTGTTTGGAGACTGCTTACATGTCACGTATATCTAACGTTGATCTAACGGCAGGATAACCCCTCAAATATTCCTCCATCAGTGTTATAACGGTACAGTTTGCCATAAACGGATTCAACCCATGTCTTATTTCTGTAGTGACTGCAACTTTTTCTCAGTGGTAGCCTGGTAGGCATTCAGGTCGTTTCGTTTCCCCGTTCGTTCAACAGTACGGTATCGTTCGTTAGAGCATTGAACACTGTATACTGTACGTAACAATTTCGTGTAATCAGTACGTCCACTAGGTCATCCTGTTCTATTTGTAAGTCGTCTTTTCATTAAGCGTTAATTAACGGTTCCGTTCTCGTTAGTGTGCACGAATTGAACCCGGGATCGCTGGAATTCTTTCATTGCTAAACTTAATCTACATCATGTGAAATTTTCAGCTCCCCCAGGTGGGTCACAAAAGTCGAGTTTTAAAGCCTTTTCGACTGCATACCCCATAGTCTTATATGTACATGAATTAGGCATGGGTACCACCTCCGGCCCTTTATGTGCATACTTCCTTCAGTCCGTATTTGTTTTCACTACATATTACATTCCACCATGCCGTTACTCAAAATCCATATATGGGCCAGATGTAAAATTCCATATATGGGCCAGATATGGATTTGATATCTGGCCCATATCTGCACCAGATCTGGAATTTATATCTGGCCAGATAAAAAAATGGGCAGATATAACCTAGATCTAACCCAGAACCAGATCTTAGCCATATATGGCCAGATGAAACTATCTGGCTCAGACATTATATGCATCAGATAAAATTTTATCTGGACCAGATGTGGTCCTTATATGGTAGAATATTATTCCCATATCTGGACTAGATATGGAATTTATATTCATTACCGAATGGTCGCCATGCAAAACAATCTGTTGCTGCTCTTCTCTTGTGAGGAGTTACATGCATCATAATGTTTGTTTTTCTGGAAACGGAATTGAGTATCAACAAGTTCGCGAATGACTATCAAACAGTACTCGCTGCACGGTTACAACTACAAAATTTCACGTAAGTAACTTAATTTGTCTACGGGAGTACTGGGGTTAAAAGAAACAAGAGGAAGGAAGTGATTGCTTTCACAGTTTTGGGGTCCCTACCAACACCAGATTGTATGCATGAAATAGCTATGCGTTACTGCCATACTCTTTTCCCGTATCTGCACATTCTTAGCCTACACCTAAGAAGTATACATGTATTCTGTGCAAGAATAAGACATTTAAAGGGGATATGATATCCCCCAAACCAGGATGTTGCTAGCAACTCTCTGCCCGAGCATATGTAGGAGTATCCCCAGAGTTTCTGATACAGTTTGTAACTACACTTTGATTGACATCATGCAAACAATAATTTTACTTTAGTTGGTCAACAATGACTCGAACAGTCTGGTGTTCCGAATTCAGCTCACACACATACACCTACACACACTGTGCTTCACTTTATTGCCTCGAGCAATTGAAATTTGTGAAGGCTATGTGGCTCTGTTTAAGAGGTGCACTTGACGGGAGGCTTGGTTTGAATCGGAGCAGGGTCCAGAAAATGACCTCGTAGGAAGTAGTTTAGGGTGAGCTTAAACAGCAAAAAGACCTTGTGCAATTATGTTTTCATCCAGATGAGAGGAATCATATAAACGAGCTGTTGACTCGGTTACAGTCTGCTTAGAGTCGTCTTGAGTAAGTGGTTTAAGCTGGGAGACCTCCCTTACAAAATCCTAGGAAAAATGCCTAAAATTTATAAAAATTTCTTCATAGGTTTTGTAAAATGTGTTAAGAAATCAATCTGCAAACTTTCTAAACAACCTTTTTAGGAATGTCTGTCAAAATTCTAGAAATTTTTTGAAATTGCAAGGGGATGTTTCCACAGCAGTGAAAGGCACTGGGTTTCGGACGCCGAGGCACGACTCGTGGATGCCCCGACTGATATGTCAGGTATGCAGGAGAGTGCTGCTACACGAATTTGCTCGCAGTCCCAAGTTCTTTGACACCCCTCCCTCTCTTAGGGTAGTTGTGGAATCAGTTAGGTGCAAGTTGGAGGTTGGGAGTAAATTAGTGGTAGGTAGCAAAGTCACAGACAAAAAAGAGGAGTAAATTTGCCGAGTACACACTTTGCAAGTCAAGCGTCTAGCATGAAGCGTCAAGATAAGAGCTACTTGACATCCTAAACGCGCCAAAATGTAGGACACCGGGCTACCCGCCACTTTGACAAAAATGAAATTTCACAGCAGTTGTACTTATTTATCCTTTATCAAAGCAGGGAGCTGTTACGGGTCTGTATCAGCTCCCTGACCATATATAGCCTAACTATAGACTGTTCTAATTGGCTATTCAGACCGGCCCTTAACCCGAAAGAAAAATTAAGTAAGTGTACCACTAGAAGGATACCACTACTGAATGATGGTTTATTGGGGGCGATGAAGAATTGAACTTGCTCAGTGCCATAGCGAAGGTTACTGTGAACAACCAAACAATATTACTCGGCAGGCTACTTCCAAACTTTATGTGTTTCGCAGTCTGTCTTCGAGTCTTTTAGAGTCCTCCCTTTTCCCTTTAACTCCTGAACAAGTAGTTTCCTGGCCCAGAAATTCAGGAAGGGTGAGAATGTGCCCCTGGCCGCCTCCAAACATGCTACACTGAGTTTTATACAAATCTGTTGTGCGGTCAGTTCATGATTTTCTAGATGGAAATACCCCCTTTTGGGAGTAAAACAAGTTTGCTTCCTTAATCGAAGTCCCCATGGAGAGGGGGGGGGAGGGGTTCTAAGGAAAATGGATTTATGATGTCACTGGTTTGGGGGCCCCTCGCTGTTTTTCCTCCATTGGCCCCGAGGATCATGCTACGCCGCTGAATCATTGTAAGATGTCAGAAAAACACCATGACTCTAGAATAAGTTCCCCCAGCCGGGTCTCTCAGTATTGGAAACTACCGAAAATTACAAAAGTTATACTAAGCAGGTGGCTGGAAAGTTAAAGTTAACTGAAAACATACCTAAAAAAACGACTTAAGCCCGGAGCTTTGAGAAATATTAAGACCGCGTGTTTGGTCTAGTGGTAAGAGCATCCGCCTCTCACGCGGGAGGCCCGGGTTCGATTCCCAGGTCGAGACATACCAAAGACTTTAAAAATGGAACCTTCTGCCGTTGTGCGTGGTGCTCCGCATAAGCAATGGAGTAAGGGAAAACAAGCCAGTGAGTCACAACTGGAAAAAAGGCCGTGGCCGGTTCGACTTGAACCAATTGGTTGTAAACTGGGCCGTTAAACCTCATCTAACTAGCTAACTGCATTGGATGTAAGATTCCGGAGCCATTTTAGGGTCGTATACCTGAAACATAAACCCCACATGTTTGCTTGTCGGAACTCAAAATGTTTATTTGAAGTTGTCACGAAATAGCTACATAGCTACAAACCAACTCTGGTTGGGTTAAATCCACCTGAAGGCAATGAAAAAACATATTCCTGTAAAGATGTCTCCTCCCTACAGTGACACTTCTTGGTTCCACCAAGACCATAAGCGTTTGGACATCTCAGGTGGCGTACGCAGGATTTCTCTCAAGGCGGCCATGCAGTTTGTTGATTGATCGCCGGCCTGGGGGAGGGCTCTAAGAGGAAGGGGTGTCTTTACATGCAATCGGGTGCCACAAATGCTGCCTTTTAAAGTAAAATTTATGTTACAAAATATCCGTATTTTTTAACAAAAAAAAAATTGGCATCAGTGAGGAGGTCATAGGGAAACAACCCCTCCCCTCTGAAAATTTTTGAAAAATTAGGTGTCCTTACATGCAATCTGGTGCCACATGTGCTTCCAGTTGAAGTAAAATTTGTGTTAAAAAATTACGTATTTTTATGATCTAAAAAATGGCATGGGGGCATGGCCCAATCCTCCCCCCCCCCTTCGAACGCCACTGGACATGTCAGGGCGAGACACAACATATACTACAGACACTTTGAAGCAATGATATTACAATAACCAGGATCACCTAGGATTAAGGGACCCATTGTTAAAATGACAATTAATAGATCTACTCCTTACATTAAGCAGTTACCATATGGTTGCTAGTCCTCACAAAAACAAAGGACATTTCACACTTTTGTCGTTATTGGTCGCAATATATGTCATTTATCTTAACTTTGTTGAAGAATTCCCACAAAACTAACGTTTTGAGTATGTTTCTAAGGGATGAGGAAATTTGGGGGAAATGAATAGAAAGTGATTTAGGCTTGAACAATTCTTGAAACAGACGACCCATCAAATTCGTAAGGACACGAAGGAAGTACATAAATTTAAACTTTCATTGGCAGTCGTTTAACTAAAAATCTTGATTAAAGCTGGGCCCCCGTCGGCAACAAACCTCAGACTGTAAGAGCAAAGGATACTTTTACAAAG
>WURT03147024.1:0-28874 GCA_009936505.3 Holothuria glaberrima
GTGGTTCCACCGGGATTTGATCCGGGGACCTCTAGTGTGCAAGGCAGTACACTCAACCACCAAGCCAACTCCACCCCTTGTTGGATCTTTTCGTTTGGGATTGCTTGTTGCCGTTGTCTAACTCGCCATCGACGGGGATCTTTTGGGATATGTTGTCGTTATTGCAAAGTGAGTGGAATATATCAGTATGTATAGGCCTAGTGAATTTGTAAGAAGTCGGAATGTGTGTTTTGTACATAGGGCATGAGATTCGACCTGGTCTTGGCTTCTGTGTTTGTTGGTTTATTTACAGTGTGTTTCCATGTGGGGACGTGTTTTACAGCAATTGCAGTAAACTCGTTAAAGCATTTTCTCTTTGTTCGTGGTTTTGGGTGTCAGTGAACGAAATTTGTTTCACAGGTTTTGTCCGTGCCCGTTTTCAAGCACTTGAAGAACGCTTCATCAAATTAAAATATTTGTATCACACAGTGAGAATCTACTTTAGAAACGGGCACGTGACATTAGGCAAATATGATTAAACTAGTTAGACCAGGGTTTCCCAACCTTCTAGGGGCGACCTCATTTCAGGAATGAACACCGGCGCACCCACGATTTTGGACTGGGGGCTGAGAATTGTGGAAAGACTATCTAAGCGAAGAGCCACCGTCGGTTGGCGCGGAGCGTACCAGAAAAGTTTTGGATGAAAATACCCCCTAGATCGCCGGAAATCGTCCTTCCCAGGCTCCGCAAGTAAGCTCGTGGAAATGGTATTGTCAGTATTTTCATGGATAGAAAACCCCTCTCCTTAAAGTTATTGGCAGATTGTCAAAATATGGTCGAATTTGGCAGTGGGAGTTTTTTAATTGAGAAATTCCCGCTGAATGTATGGGCAATACAAACTACTAATAATCGGCATTAGGAGACTTCTTACGAGTTTTTTTGGTATACAAAAGTCTGATAAAATTTGTACAGTTTTTGATTGTTAGTTTTTTACGTTCTAGAAAAGAACAATTCGCCCCCCCCCCTTACTTCCGTTGAAAACTATAGCAAATACATTTTCATCTAATAAAAAAAGAGAGGCCCGACCTCCTGAGCCTCCCCCTTGGGTGCGCCACCCAATTGTGTTCGCGACCCCAAGGTTGCGAAACCATGAGGTAGACGGTCGCCTACGTACCGGCTATACGGCGTACTCCTTGTTCAGGGGTACTTGAACAGGGGATGAGTACGACATTTCGCTCCATGGGGCAGTTAGACGGAGGTTGAACTGCCGACAATAAAATAAAGACAGAGAATCACGTGACAACAAGTGTAGCTGCAGTTCAAAACAATTTAGAATTACGAAAATGGCCTCGGGACTAGTGTCGTCTCCTCATTTTTATGATGAATCTGAGCTACTTTAGACAAATACAACATGGAGAAAAAAAAGTATAAAATCCTCCACACAAATCGATGACTTTTACCTAGCCCTGTTTTTTTAACTTTCCCAAGTTTCGTTTTTCAAAATGTTGCATATCAATGTAAGCTAAGCCACTTGAGTAAATCCAAACTTTAGGGGGCACACCACCATTAGCTTCTCCATTGACTTACAGAACCGACTGCATGGTCAAGTGGTTAGAACATCCGACTTGCAGTCGGACCGGTCGGGGGTTCGAATCCTGGCCGGGTCATACCATAGACCTCAAAAATGGAACCTAATGCCATTGTGCTTGATGATCAGCATAAGCAATGGAGTAAGGAAAACAAAACAGTGAGCCACAACTGGAAAAAACGCCGTGGCCTGCCCGACTTAAACCAATTGGTTAGAAACTGAGCCGTAAAACCTCATCTAACTAACTAACAATTAATAGACTAACACAATATTTTTTTCTCGGTTAAATGCCCTTACAACCTTGTCAAAGTCTACAGTCCACACAAGCCACCCCTCAAATGAAAGCTGACAAGTTGGTCTATCATGGCACAACAATTTTTTACAGCATGTGACCGTTTAGATTTCGAGCTACAAGGGGAAGTTTAGAGTTTAGAGGGTATACACCCACCCATATTAATCCGTAAGGTGACGGAAATTACCACTTTCCTCTGACAGTTTTAGAAACTGTCTGAATCACTTTCAATAAAATAAAATTTTGCACCAACCATACATTACCATTCCCTCTTTCATATCTAGGAAGAAATCGGCATCAAGGGATTATCTTAACATGAGTAATTTACAAATAAAGAGGACCTAAAATTGACCGTGCACTTTGGTAATACTTTTCCAGTGGCCTGTTTCTCTTATGGTGGTGTTCACCCTTTACACGGAAGACATTTTAAGGCGCAGTCATCTTGGAAGGTCCCAAGGGCTGACACTTTAAGTTTTATTGATCATTAACGTAGGATCCTCTGTCCATTTTGGTAAGAAGTCTGTTGGTTGGACACAACTTTTAGGGACCAATCTAAACACCAATTTCCTCTGCCACAGCAACCGGAATTTTGGATTCGACGGTAAGTTTGTCAGCAGACTCTCAAAATTGTGAATAGATGTGTGCTCAAAATTGTCAGTAGATGTGTGCTCAAATCTGATTCAAATTTTCGCCCGAACAGAAACGTAAAAATTATGGTTGCCGTACTGCATTTTAGTATGTTCCCCCGTAAAACATCAGTTGCCCCCTGGAAGCTCTCTCACCCAGCTACAGTACCTTGTGTAGCTACTGGCTTGGTTTAGTTTGTATGTCAGGTACCTTTCTAGGGGTATATTAGGGGTGGCGCGAAAAATTAGGCCTACCAGAAATTTTATAAGTTTTAACCCCGGGCTGGTCACAACTGCCTATCCCTCTGAGTATGGAAGGATCCAAGTGGGTTAAAAAATTATTCGAAGGTAGGTTACATTCTTCTTTTTTACTCAGCCATGAGTACAAGATATACAAATTGCTTTTTTTTTAAATCCGATCGACTCTCTAGCGAAGAGCCAAAGGGCGAAACCAAAAGATTACTCCCGACGGAGTTCTGCTCCCTTAGGGAGATATGTCCCCGAAATATAAAAATTTAACGTGCTAAAAACTTACCTAGTATTACCGTAGAGTTTACAAGTGCGATACGCACAAAAAGTAATTTTCACTTTGAAAGAATAAATGTTTGAATTCTGTCACCTATCAGAAATTGGGTGTGGGCTTCATGCCATGGAGCTGTTAGGACTTACACAGGACATGTATATCAATTAGACTTTGGCGACTCCATTCTTCCTGGGGTCGGGTATCAGTGGCCCTGGAAATCGCAACTATGAGGAGTCGATCGTCACTCCTGCAATAACTTCATAACTAACACTGAAACATAATGACCCAAACGCCATAATCTGTCGACTACTAGTCTAGCAGTGTGTATTAACTCACCAGTAGGCTTGTACTACAGGTTTCCAAACGGCCGAGTGGACTACTAGTAGCTGACAATGTTGCACAATCATAGTGACCTAGTAAAGGGAGAACTTGCAACTGAATAGAAAAGAGAGATAAAAAATCCACTTTTGTTGTAAAAACCTGTGAAATGACACATATGTAAACCCCAGAATGTAATTTTGGTGAAAGTTTAGACTGCATTAAAAACTACCTAAGAGTTGCAAATCCACGGAGGATGAGGTGGTTATTTAACTCCCGGTTAGCTAGGATGTGTGACTCCTAGTAGAGTTGGGTAGCCCGCCTAAACCTAGTGTCAATCAACCACATTATCTGTCAAATTTGGGTGTAATTGATGCCCACTGTTATGAATCAAAGGTCAACTGAGTTTTGAAATATTTGTGTTAAAACATTGTTTTAAATTTTCAGTCTAAAATAGATACCACATGGTTGTACAGTTTGCCGAATTGTCCTTCACAACAAAGAGGGTATAGACTAAGCAAAAACAAAGGTTTATTGAACACTATTTTCAGGGCCGTTACCTCCCTGAGTTTGCCAAATTCTAAATGAAAAATGTATTTTAAATAAAACAAATACTGAAAATGTTAAAATGTCCATTTCCTGATTAAGATTTTAAGGCTCTCAGAACATGAGAAATTGCATATATTGGCTTCTTTTCCCCCAAAATTTTCTCGATGTTAATGTCTCAAATACGTTAAAGATTGTGAAAATGCTTTGTCTTGGGTGATGCAATAGCTTTTTTAAGACATGGCTACTCACATCAGCTTACGGGACTATTTGAAATTAGGCGGGGGTGAAGTACTTTTGTCCGAAATTTTTATGAATGTATCCCGAAAAGGTCTCATATTTTAAATAAGAATATCAGATTTCCTGCCCGAAAGGGAAGGGCTGCAGCCCTCACCTCCTATGACTCTCCTATGGCTCTCCTATGACTCTTTATGTCTCCCCAGACTGTAACAGCTCTAGGTACATTCCCTGGTAGCAAATGTGTCTTCCGTGTCAATCTAGTTTGCAAAAGAGATTTGTTATGTCGTTTCATGTAAAACAGAGTTTCCCAACCTTTTCAGCTCATCGGTCTCTTTCATCGATTGGCGTTTAAGCACAGGGGTGGTGCCAGGAAGGCGACGGTTTGCCGAAAAATTGTCGAACGCAAAATTATCAGGGCGGGAGGCATGTCAAAATTTCTGGTTTCCAATTTTTTTGTTGACGGAAGTTTAAAAGAATTGGATGTCAGCTAAAACAATTGAAAAATTTGGATGCTTTTGAGAAATTGCGGAAAAAATGAAAATTTGGGTTATATGTGAAGAATCAGCCCTACTTCAGAGTAAAATTAAGTAAATCGTTGAGGCAACTAGCCGTTGTTGGGGACTTAGTGTTTTACAGTACTCATTAAGACCCCCGACGTAAATAGAAAGTATCACCAAGGGGGGGGGTCAGCCTTCCTTGACGGAGGACCATGACCCCCTAAAAACCCACCTGGAACTACCCCTGATAAGCTATACCCAACCCATATCAGCAAAATAAGAACAAAAAGAAACGAAAAGAGTAAAATTACATGCGGAGGTAAGAGTAAAGACACATTGTTTTGGATGCGTATCCTCGTTTTAAAAACGTGGCGAAGACTCACTTGGGGAAAAGCCCACCAGAAACAGCGAGTGCCCAAGGGGAACAGCCTCTGTGTGGGTCTGAGGGTCCTCCTAAGGACACGAGAAGTTATGATATTGAGAACTGTTTTTTCCTGGCATCTGGGAATCAATTAAATTCACAACATGTGTAATGCACCTTAGGAGGTAAATTAACACGACAGTTGACTTCAACTCGACTGGATGAAAATTAATGAGAGTTTAGTGGAAACTACTTAGTATCATTATAACCCAGTTTTGAAGTTTACCCTTCATCAAACTCCCTCCACCCCACTCCAAACGTTTATTTTCTCATGTGTTGCAAAATCGTTGTGGGAGTGATGTCGCACCAATGGTAATTATTCATCAGAGCCCTATGTCCTATATCTGATGATGGCTTTAGATATTTCTTCCAAAGTTAAGAACCTGTTACAAATGTGGTGCGAAGGATGAGTCCTCTGATTGCAGGATGGTTTATGCTGCCATGCACTACTGTGTTTCACAAAAGGGAATGTGGTAGAGACCTGACAGAAACAAAGCTATTCAATGCCAAATTAACCTACAAGAGGAAAGGAAAAAGTACGTGGCATTAAAATAGTACACAAAAAGTTAAATGCAGGGCAAATAAAAAAAAAAGAAAAGAAGAGAGGGAAGGCAGAAACGAATGACATAGTGAAGAACAAAATAGTTGAAGACAAACTAACTTGAAGGGAAATATTGCATTTGTTTTTCAGAAATTTTTTCTTATTTTTTAAATCAATATTAATAGATACAGAATGATAGACAATTCAAAATAAGGCACTACGGTAGCTTTCTTTTTAAGAAATAAGTTTCTCTGAGAAGGAAATTCGCCTTATGTGTTGCACGAAAGTAATTTGTTCACCCAAACTTTCAAACATTCAAATGATTCAACATCTGTTAATCTTGTAATGCATAATACTTTGAGAATAAAAAGCTATTGCTAGAGTTGATTGGTGAGACCGAGCAGTTTAATAATGATTTAAGGTATTCTCATTGTACGCTATGTTGGTGCATTTTAAACGCAATATTTCCCGTTATAAGAAACAACTGAACTTGTCCGAAGACTAAGATTATTAAATGATAAACCTACAGGAATGTCAACATTTTCCGTGTTCTCTTTTATCAAATTTTGAATTGTGGAAAACGATTTACAGAACTGTGAAATACTTTTACGTAAACAGGATTCTGTAACACCTGATGATTCCCCTGTTTTATCGTGACAAATATAATACCAATAAGACTGATCAATAGTGCTGATAGCATCGGCCGGTATGACGCAGGTAGTTTTCCGACATTGTCCCCAAACATTTCGAAAACGTCATCCTTATTTTGGGTGAATATGTACGTGATCAATCATTGATATTAAAAAATTCATATAACTGAACATCTTTATGAAACTGCCTGCGAAGTCTCCAGGGGTCTCATGTTAATCGTACTTTTCTGTTAAATAATAATGTACATGAACTTTTCTCATCTGAATGTATATATATGCAAATAGCCTTCTTGTGCAAGGGGAAAAGGCAATAAATACACTAATGGTAACTACATCAACACAAGACTAATGACCATTATAAAACAAGAAGGCGGATCTGTGCATGAAACCATGGGAGTATTACCCTGCCAGGGTCATACTTCCATGCTGAAACCGATATTCACCTTTGTCTGATTCGCGTCCTGTTTCAAAACTGCAAACCAATGTATCTTTGCGTAAAACTAGCCTTCTTCAAGGGGGTATATCGACGTCATTAAGTTGATCGTTGAGACGTCTTAAAGTCAGTTAAGATCACCAAAAGGTTTACAGATAACATACTTTATGCTGCTGAAGTTTTGACGGAAGTTGTCTTCAGGCAAAGGAAGAAACTACCATATTTGCAACATGTAAATATTGGAAAGTTTAAACTAGAGCAGCTATGCTGCTGTGGCTCACACAAATGTGTCATGTGATCGAAATCGGCAATCATTTATACATTGGCGATTCACATTTTTTCTCAAATTTAGGAAAAGGAATGTGCATGCGGATTTTCAGGGCTAGACCTTCTCTGAATATAAATCTTACGGTTTTACGCCACAGATGCCTGAAACACTAAACATACTGAAACACATAGTGCCACTGTATAATGCAACTATTTAATTTTGGACACATTGACAACTGTTATTTTTTCAAGCAACCACTTCATTTGTTCTGCAATATGATGGAGATTGATGCTTTGCACTTTTGGTCTCTGTAAAAAATTTACACAGTATTCTTTTACTAGAATTGAGCATTGAGTCATTGATACAAGATTCACTACACCATGTCTGTCCCCTGCATGTCACTCTCTTTGTATATTTGTTTTATAATTTTTAACTTTTACATGTTTTGATGTACAAAATTTGAAGGTATTTTCTTTAATTTTTATATATATATATATATCACAAAAGGGCCTTTATGGGAAAGAGGGAGAGAAATGGCAAACTGCTTTAATTGTACAGCATGAATAGGTAGTTTATAAAGATGTTCTTAATATGCATGCATGATAGCCTTAAGAGTGAGGAAAAAATGCTGAAGGAGTCAAGCAAGATAACAAGCCAAAAATCTTGACACTTTATGGTTGTTTATTAAATTTCAGGAACAGAATATGCTGTAACTTTTGTTTCTGTGAATTTAGATTTCATGCACTTCTATCACAAAATATGTTTAGTTTCCTAAACATTTGGCCAAAATAATGACCAGCATTCAAAAGCACAATATACATCTACTGTTAGGCCTAGGGGCAATTCCCTAGTCTATGGAACTGAGGGAGATTCCCTACAAGCTTGCTTGTTATCCACTCCTATTGAATTCACTTCTTATCACCAGAGACAGTATTTTTTCAAGGAATAAGCCAAGTGGAAAACAAAGTAGCTGCTACATTAAATGAACCATGATAATTAACTCTACTCAAATTCTTGGTGAGAGAAATGTGATCCACTATGTCAACAAGCAGTGACCACTTTCCTATTAATAGAGTAGGGTTGTGTAATGTGTGAAAAGCTGACTTGAAACTGTAATATACAAAGAAAATATCAAGAAAATGGCTTATAAATCAATTTTCGTAAGTGATATTAAAAAAGTGCTTCCTACAAAGAAAATACATACCATTTTAGCAAAAACACACTAGTCTGACAAAATCCCACCAGTATATCTTGAAAGATGACGAAATGCATATTGTTTCTAAAAGTTGACGACAATAACCTCATAACATAATCTCACACACGCAAGTGTGTGAGCTAAAAATGATTGAATCCAAGGATAAAAATTAAACGGCAATGTAACATATTCATAAAATATTATGTTTTACTCCCTTAACCGATTAACCGCCAGATGTTAGCTTCTGCAATTACCCCTTTAACATTCAATACGCTTCGCCGCAGTAACTACGAGCACCGTCAAACCCTTTGATATTCGAAAATGACATTATAAAGTCACTAAAACTGTGGTCACTAGGAGAAGATATGATTCCCTAGCATGATTTCCAGTCTTCCATTTTTTGTATGAAGGATAAGTCTTATGATACTGAATGCTAGACAGAAAGCTAACAGTATGTGATATTCAACGCGATGATTGATTCAATCAACGTTTATACCTGTACAGTGTACTTACAAGCAAAAAAGCACAGAAACATCGAATGAAGCTAAAATGATTTATTACTTTCTCCGACTTCCCTCAATTGTAAATCATTCGATCGGAACTCCCCTTTTTGTAAAATAATTCATCATATTTTTATACCCTTTAACATCAAAATGAAAAGGCTTTTAACTCGGCATAGACTGAAATTTACTCTGTTAACCTTTTTTCGCTTAATATCATATTTTAAACCTCGTTGAAGCCTGCACTTTGCACCACGCACTGAGAGAGGTATCTATTGGTCGGTTTTGCATTAAAATCCATATATCATCCACTCACAGCAGACTTTACAAAAAGGCCGGAAAAATCCTGTCACATTGTAAAGCAAATTGCGATAGTAACGTGACTTCACAGTCTGCATTACCCTCAGATTACTTTCTCATTATCTTTATGATGTATATATACAAATTAAAGCTAGGTAGCACGTGTCTCTTGTTAATTCTAATGTCGCTTGACGTTTTTATTCGTGTAGAGTACGCCTCCAACGAATCACGAGGTTCGCAACGGGTTGGAAACGAATATTTTCGTGGTATCTTCTTGTTTTGCAACATAAATAAGGGTAAAAGCCAACTGATCATTTATATTCATTTTCAATACGAGGTTCCTTAATTGCAAATCTTGTCATTCTGAGTGTAGGTATGTCATTTAAATGTAACACCCCTCGTCTGGATTTAATTTATCGTCGAAGCACAAAAAAGAGGTTTTGTTTATCTGCCCAATAGGTATTAAACACAAAATTTAACAACGATAGATTTAAATAAATTTCTGGAACAGAGAAAACTAACATGTCACGTGATGTTAATAAAGAAAGTAATTCATCTGAGGTAGCATTCTACGAATGACGCAATGATGAGACAATTTCATCCTTGCTAAGGTGATTGTTGTCCTCTTATTCTAGATAACATCTCCTCACTTTACTGACCAAAAAAGACAAGGAAATATTTTCGGTTACAACTTTACTGACCAGCTCTAAGAGACAAATTGATATGTTGACTCTCTTTTAGAAGGGGAAATTAAAACTTGTGTTGAAATGGAACAATTTGAGTTAAAATGTTTACTCCATCCACCAGAGTTATTTGTCTTAAGTTTGTAACTTTGACTAAAGCATTCTAATAGTATTTACTCTCTCAGAAAATGGGTCTCTGGGTTACATTTTAACACATTGTTGTTATGGGGGCAGTGACGTGTTACCGAATGACTCAGGTTCTGTCAGATAATTGCCCATTTGTCTTCTCTCTATATTTTAAAGTTTGAAGAGCAATGACCAACCTTTGACATAAGCGTTTGGCTATAGCTCGCTCGGTCTAAGAAGGGTTAAAAGCCAAAGTGATTTTCCTTATCCCTTTTTTGTATCCACAAGGAACATAGCTCTAGGAAAGCGGAAGGGCTGATATTCAGAGCAAAATGTCCCACCAAACTGTTCGTCATTTCTCTTTTTGACAATGTTATGAGTTACAACGTAGATGACGGAGATATGTACGTACTTTCCAAATATACCAGCATGACCATCTTAACATAAAGTAGCTGTCCAACGTTTTTGACCTGTCGACTGTACATAGTTTTGCCTCGTTTCTGCTAGATGATAGCAAATTTATCTGCTTTATATGGTTCAATGTTTGAAGAGCAAAGACCAACCTTTGACAAAAGCGTTTGGCTATAGTTCGTTTGGTCCAAGAAGGTTTCAAAAGCGAGTGTCATTGTCCTACTCCCATTTTTATATCCACACGGTACATATAGCCCTGGGAGAGCGGAAGGTCTGATATCCAGAGAAAAATGCCCCACTAAATTGTTGGTCGTTCCTCTTTTCGATAATGTTTTGATTTACAATGCCGATGATAGAGATATGCAAGAACTTTCCAAATATTCCAGCATGTCCATCTTAACATAAAGCAGCTGGCCAACGGTTTTGAACTGTCGATTTATATAATTTGTTTCGTTGTTTTGGCATTTGTCTGCTCATTGCGTCTGTCCTTTGTAAAACGTTACACTGCACCCCACAATATCATGGGACTGACCAGGGAGCTGTACTGAGCTCGAGGACGGCAGATGGTATCTTCCATTTCCATGTATTGACTGATTGATAGCATGTCCATGCATAGAGATTACTTATCATCGCCAAAGACAAAATGTTGCTGCAATCATGGAAGTACTCTGACGTAGTACTTCCATGTTGCAACCTTAGACGTACCGCCATGTAGTACGTCCATGCTGCAACCCGTGCAGCAACCATGGAATTACCCCAAGGTAAAACGTCCATGTACACCCCTCAACCCTTCCCCTGCTGCGACCCGTGCAACAACCATTGAAGTAACCCGAGGTAAGATTTACATGTAGTACTTCTGTGATGCAACCCGTGCAGCAACTAAGGAAGTACCCAAGCTAAAACGTCCATGTAGTACTTCCATATTGTAACCCGTGCAACAACCATTGAAGTACCCCGAGGACAGATTTCCATGTTGCACTTCCTTGCTGCAACCCGTGCAGCAACCATGGAAGTACCCCAAGGTAGTACGTCCATGTAGTACTTTCATGCTGCAGCCCGTGCAACAACAATGGACGTATCCTGAGGTAGTATACTACCATGCTGCAACCCGTGCAGCAACCATGGAAGTACCATACCCCAAGGTAGTACGTCCATGTAGTACTTACATGCTGCAACCCGTGCAACAACAATGTACGTATCCTGAGGTAATATACTACCATGTTGCAACCCGTGCTGCAGCCATAGAAGTACTACCTCGAAGTACTTTCATGTTGCTTCCAATTTGAATAGGTTGGAAAGAGCTCAACTATTCACATTTCGTAAGCTTAATATTCCAGAAGAAGGCCTACAGTTTTAAGGAGCAAGTCATTACTCAATTTAGACAATTGACTATACGGTCAATGAGAGGGGTGTGTTCGATTAACTGTCGGTGCTGAAGGAGATAAAATTGGGGACTTAAACAGGTTTCTGGTTGTTCTACTCAGGAAGCCTTCCGATTCAGATGTTCTCCTTTACGGGGTCAGCTGTTGCTCAATGATGTAGAGCATGGGTCTTTCTCTTGCCCAGCCTTTATGAATGTAGATAAACTGATAAAGGTCTGCGAGATGCACTTTTGACTGCCGCAAGGGGACTTTAAATGACAATCCCGGAAGAAGCAATTCGGAAAGAAGATTCATATCGTTCTTATTATTAGTGATAAAGTATTATCGTCTTACCTAGTGCTCTCCGACATAGTGCCGATAGAAAAAATCCAAAACTGATAACATTTCAAAATCTGCCAGTCTATTTACTTTTTCTGATCGTAAAACTCTGTTTTACTTGCTGGAAATAGTTGCTTTTCCTTGGTATAATTTAACACGAATCTTAGCAGAACACTTATTCAACCAAAGAATCTTTCATTATAATGCACGTCCCGCCGTTCATTACTATTCTGGCATTACTGCACTGCGTTCCATAATATAAGATTGTGGACGAAGAGAACTTGCTCCCCATCGATACTTAAGTATCAGGACCTTCGTTTGGAGAGTTATTCTGTGAAGTTGTTTGTACACATCCAAATGAGATTTTTGGAAAACTTAGTTCACAAAGTATGTAGCCCTTTTTTACGGGTAAGACTTAATTTTTTCATAATTCGGGGTGTCAAAACATCTGAAATACATAGGAATACTGAAATATGGGAAATGAGAAACCATTAGAGACTCCCTAAATATACATAATAAAATTTAAAGAACTAGACAATTATTACAAAAAACGAAAAGGTGTGAAAAATTCTAGAATGACACAACCTTCACATTTGGGATCCCGTTTACAACATCCGAGGACAGTTCTTACACTCCTGAATCTAACGGAATAATGCAGTGCTCACCGATTTTAGTACTCAATGTAATAGGTAGGCCTATACATCTGTCAGTGCACTTCCGCATACAGTTATAGGCTTATATGAAGACTTCCACGCAAAACTTCGGATACCACCAAATGTACAAGGATTCTGCACCTGGTTTGTGTCAAACGAAACGGTGGGGATGTTACATTGTGAATACTAGGTCTTCAGTAATATACTGGTTGTGCTTCGCAGCAGTTTTACATGAAATATGCGAAAGTGGTTTAAGCAGGGAAAAAGATAGGCACCGTGGGCTAAAAGATTATTATCAATTACCTTTCTAGTGATTCTGAATTTAGGGATAAAATGGTCTCACCGGCCGCATACGGCCCGAGGGCCGGAGGTTCCTAACCCCTGATTTACGGCCTGGAGCGAAGGAAGCGGGCTGCTGCAGGGGGCCCAGTCTTTAGTTCCTAGTCCAAACTTGGCCGATTAAGTATTCTGCACACATTACTTTCGAGGAAGAAAATCGATTTTAGGCTCCCTCCATAAAAACATCAAGTTCTCTTAATAATAGGCTAAACTTCTTCCAACAACCTTTATTTGAAAGCTTTCACGAGTCGCAGCAAAATTGTGTTTTACGAACCCTAATACCGGTGCTGTGGCGGAGTAGATAAAGGCGGTGGCATTTGAAGCAGTGAAGCTTATCAACTGGTAAATTCGGGATGTGATTCTCTTTCAGACTACCATCTCACGTCAAATGTCTCTCCAATTTAGCATTTCAGGTCAAATTCTGTTTATCTACGGAACGTTAGAGAGGAAAACGCCAGTTGTTTGGTAAAGAAACCGTCCCAATACAACGATAGTAGGGATTCAAACTCTAACACTCGGTTTCTTAGATGCTTTTTGCGTCGTTGAGATAATTGTTCGTGATAATTTGTTGTGATGATGATTTTTCTGATTCCCTCTTGTCAAACCTTTCTTCAGAGGGGGCCGATGCACACTGTCTCGGAAGAATTTTTATGACTGACTAACGTTAACCCTAATCCTTTACTAATCCCTAACCTTAACAAAGGATACAAATGATACAATACTATCAGCCAATTAGAAAATACTGTACGAGATAATGCGCATCAGCCCTTCAGAGGAGTAGTAATATGTTAACATGTATGGTTTCAAAAATGTTATTGAACAGTCGAACATTTAATAACTGTTTGTGGAGCTGTGGTCACAACTGCTATTTTGTGTTGAGAATATTTCCATTGCTTCTTTGAAGGCTATTTGTACGCCTACATAAATTTGGAAATGTTCGTTGAATGGTTTTTTAACTTGTCATATTTTTCCAGACTTTGGGCAGGACAAATTGTCAATTTTCGATCTAGGCAATGAATACTCTCTGCAGGGCATAAAAAGTCACGACACAGTTTTTTGGCATTTTTATCGCTGATAAAGCATCAACAAATATTGCAAGAATCAACACAGCAGCGATGATAACGATAAGTAATACACCAGAAAATGGCAAGTCAAACGTTTATGCAAGACCAAGTGTATCAGAATGTGACGTCACAAAACAAATCTTTTTTTAAATAAACCAAAGAGCATCTACCCAGTTCTTATTGGGATCAAGTAAATAGCCATATTGGCGCATGAGGCGAGAACTGGGGCTGCAGCCCCCTTTCTATTCGAACAGAAATACCCTACTGTCAGCAGTTCGAAAGATTCTTCTGTTTAGGAGACTCTTGTTTATCCCCAATCGGAAGAAAAATTAGTTGTTGGGTGACGCCATTTTGCCTATTTCCTAATAGTTCCATATTTTCCTTGGTATGCACAATGGCGGATGGTTTTTAAATCCCCTTGCAAAGTTGATTGGTCTAATGTAATGGGATAAAGATATAATCGGTAGGTACATTGTCATAGCTCCCGGGATGTCACGTCCTTGTCACCAATGCCAATGTACTGTGCCACAAAAGTTCTCCCCATTCGGAAGCACTTTGGTTTTCACCAAACGCAAGAATCTCTTGGACTATTCAAGCAAAAAGCTCTTTTTTCCAGACAACCTTGTAATTAAGAAATCACTAAACTTTCTGACACCTTGCTTAGCTCGCAGTTGAGTAGTACCGCAATCTTATGATAATAACAATAAACGCGTAGGCGTCCTTTGGAAGGGGGAAGACCGCAAGTCGAAAGAGGTTATTTTGTTCCGCGTTCAGTTTAGTCGTAGAGGTAAAGGCATCCTTTACGAGTTCACATTAATCGTTTTTTTTTTAATTTGATGAAGCCTACAAAGCACCGAGTATGACGTTATTGTAGGCCCTGGTTCGAAAGTTCTTAAATACTTTATTTTATCATAACAATTAATACATTAATTTGAATATAAGTCCTTTGCATCGTTTTAAAGTAATTTAAGAATGTTTTGCAATTTCCAAAAGTTTCATTTCCTATCCGTCTTTTTAGAAGTTTCAAAATCTTTAAAGGCTCATTAATCTCACCCCAAACAGTAGAAATTCTTCGTGTACTAAGTAAAAATCTTGCTCCTCGTCCAATTTCAGCAAAACATAACTGTCTAGTACACCTCCCAGACAAAGCAACAGTAGCCTGCACCGAATTTGAAGTGTTCAAAACCATATTCACACACAACTGTATGTGAGCCTATTTGGGAACACAACTGACTGCACAAGTCATTATTGACCAACTGCCACAAGGAAGCTAATGCTTGAATGAATGTCAGTCAATGTCCAGTCACCAACCGTATTTTGACATAAATCACCTTAGAAGTGAGCGTTTATCTAAGTAAAGGGTCATACACCTACCTCCAATTTGCCAGTGTAAGAGTCTGGGTCATCCCCGGGTGAAGAATGTCCCCAGACCATCTAGTCGAGAGCAAATCATGCACCAGACTTTCCACTCAGGAGTAAATCATATCCCGTATGGACTTCTAGTCTCAGGCGATGATTTCACTTAAGTATTGGAAGTGTACCGTGCTCATAAAAGGAATATATTCAGATAAGAAAATTATGCGCCTCTCGAGTTTAAGGAAAAATACTCGTCACCCCAAGTATGACTTTTACTTGGTGAGGGGGGGGGTGAGCAAAAGTCTCAATTGGTCACTGCTCTTTAATTGACATCAGAGTTACAAAATTCAAAAGATGCAAAGTAGCTAATATTACCGTCCCAGCATGCACAGAGTGTTCTAATCACACTTTAGGGACTTGTGTGCTCACCAGGATATCGCTTTTATAAATAACTTTTATCAATAAACTAGGTTTGAGTCTGCACAAGGAGAATCTAGAGACAGTCGTTGGTGGGGCTTAAAATAACCAAGTTGGGAAAATTTGAACTGTATGGGATAATAAGTATCTGTCTTTAAACTAAGGCTTTCGGGGAGGTTGATTCAAAGTAGTGTTCGTGAATTGCCTCAATTTGAAATTTTGAAATTTTCAATGGCGACATAGACTGATAGATAAATGGGAGGCTTACAGCTAAAATATTCGAAGAGTCGTTGGTGATAAGAGATGTATCCAGACTTGCCCTCCGTGGCCAGAACGACACCATGAGCCCCACATTTTCATTAAAGTGATGTTACCTGATCAAGAATAGGCAAATACATAAGGTCTAACGTTTTTCCGTTATTTGTCAATACAC
The DNA here is from genome assembly GCA_009936505.3 of Holothuria glaberrima. Lineage (NCBI taxonomy): Eukaryota > Metazoa > Echinodermata > Holothuroidea > Aspidochirotida > Holothuriidae > Holothuria > Holothuria glaberrima. Next base: position 16,100 of record WURT03147024.1, read on the forward strand.
TAACTATGCTTATCATAGATGAAGTTGTACATGTAGTAAATGAATATGGTAGTGTGAATGGCACAATATAAAGAATTGGTGCAAAAAACGGTCAAAATCTGCAGGCTATTTTGAAAAAACCGTTCTTATTACAACTAGCGTAAACCACGCCTGTCAAAATTCTATAAATATTCAATGAATAACGCTGCTGCACGTACCGATGTACTGTGTACTTTGGTCTTTAATTGCCGAGGCATGCATTATCTGGGAATTGTGTGATTTTGAAGGTTGTATACTGCGCAGCACACTTGAGTTTTTGCAAAAAGCACATATTTCCATAATAATACCCGTGTTAGTGGATTTCACCCCTAACACTAGGCCTACTCAAGAAGACAATTCCATACTAACGTTACAAGCCTTAGCATGCAACGGCTAGTAACGGTAGTCAGTTACACCTATACACTTGTGTCCTTCCCTACATTTCTCTTTCAGTTGTAATTTCAATGACAGAAGGTTATGGAATATCCATGCAAGTCCTTTACAAACTTAGTTTCATAGTAGGTGTCCAATATGTAAGCCTCTTTTCACGTACATACTCTAACTTGGTATGACGACTGCAGCTATAGTGCAGATGTAGAGTAATGCACGTCAGCCAAGCGAGCAATTTACAACATAAAATTTGCCCTGCACAACGTGACCAAGTGACCATCAAGTCTGACTGAGAAAAAGGATTCAAAAAATTCAGTACGAAGGGTTTCCCCAAAGGGTTTACTGTTCAAAACTTGTCAGAAATTCGGTATACACATTAACTAGAAATATATTTAACTGCCATGTTGCTCTTTTGACAATTTTGAATCTTGTTTCTAGCCTACACGTTAAGGTACAAGTAAGTAGGGCATAGGTGATATTGGTAAGGATAATTAGGGATATCGATTTAGCGCATCATGTCCTCTATTTTCTCCACAAAAGTACTGCCACAAATTTTCTATGAAACCAACCTTTTTATCTGTGACAATTCTTCCTGAAAATAATCTAAAAAGTTCTCTTATTCTATTTTGTACGACATTTGATAAAGAAACTTGACAAGTGAGCATGATTCACCTGACAGAACCACATGTATTTGTTAGCACTAAAGGGCAGTGCATACTCTCATTACGTAATAACTGCCTGCAGACATGAAATAGAAGCAGTCGTTGGGCGACCGTCTGAAAACTGAAAGCCTACTACCATCGTCTTCGACTTACAGTATCTCTACCACTTTACGCTCGAAGAATAAAACCACACAGTAATTGCTTGTAGTAATGGCGATGCATCAGTTGGAAGTCATGTCCGACTTTGCAAGTTTTATGGCATGATGGCCTTGTAAAAACAATAGCACAGTTTGCCTGCTTGGCGGACGTGTATTACTCTGCACTTACATTGACTTCACTTCTTAGAAAGTTTACGTCCAAACAAAAAGTACATTCGACACCTGCTGAGAAGGTTATGCCGGATACAACTACAGCGTTGGCTCTTATCAGAGGACACGATGTAAGGGAGCAGTGTTGACTACTGACAGTAGTTGCCTACATTGTAATCCGTGTAGTATACGGTAGTCATTTTCGACTTTGCAATCCAGGGTCCCTCTCAAGTTTTTGCAAGTTCGGCAAGAGCGGCTCCTAAGTTTTCCCTTTCGGGAAACTAAAAAGGGTAGCCGTTGATTCAGCAAGTAATTAAGCCAACCAAAACAAACAGACAGAATTCAAAAAGTCAACTGTTAACTTGGGAGTCTACTGTGACTTATCACGGCGCGGCTGCAGCCGCTCTCCCTACAAGGGCCAGGGGCGCAAAATGAAGGCAGTAAAAAACAAAAAATAGAAGAAAGATAGGGAAACAAAGAATAATATAAAATGGAAAGAGAAGAAAAATGAAAATAAATGTTTGTGTACTTTTCGCGCCCCTCCGTCCCCGGTGAATTGTTAATTCGTAACCGCGGGAGTACTTAAATTAAATTAAGCTGTAATGTGCGGTCATGTTCTTTTGTTACAAGAATGACACCGCAGCTGGGCCTTAAGAGTTTGCTGAGTTCCCACAGGGGATGATCGAGCAGACAAGTTGTCCGGATCTCGGGCTGTGGGGCGCACGCCGATTCACTTGACCCCTTGCAAACAACCCTTGTGACGCCACTGCACAGGGGCATATCATTGAGGATTGTTTTACCTGGGTCTACACGTTTATGTGAGGAAGCTGCTGGGTTTATTACGGTAATGTGATCAAAGTTTGTGTAAAGTCGTCTTCAAGCGTTGCTATGGAGAGGTGACGTAGTCACTTCGGTACTCTTTGAACATTACAGACAATGTGGGCCTAACACCGTATTTTAAGAATCGAAAGCGAAAGATAAGGTAATGGACTATCTTATATATTGAAGATGAGAACCATTCATTGTGTTACAAAACATTTTATTAATGTCACCCTAAAGCAAAAATAATTTTAGAAATCTTTTGTGCATGCAACCTCATGTGGTTCAAGGTAAATTTGAAGTTAATTCATATCACGATCGCTATCCTTCTACTTGAGTGATTTCTCACTTTAAAATCAATTCCTTACCGAGTGACTGTTGTGCCCCAAACTCACTTCCTACTTTGTTCCTCAAGGGATGAGGCAAGCAAGATGACCAATAATAAATAATGTCTTTTAACATTAAATGTGAAGCTAGCCATTTCTACCACAGTTCAATCGACAAGTAAATAACTGTTTCTCCTTTTTGTGCCTTTCGTTCATAAGATGGTGCCATTAGATGTGTTATTTGTGGTTTGTTATATAAATGGTTCAGCCGTTTCCTTTCAATTATCTTTAATTCTTAACACGTTTTAGTTTTGGCCTCATTAAACCCTTTTTTCACTTTCGTCGTTCTCACGTCATTCTGGAGAGACAGGATGAAAAGACGGTTCCTGCACTGTTACATTGATAACTTGTATGTTTTGTAAACTTCTGTACGTGATCCAACAATGCCAACTGTCACATGACACTACAACAGAAAACTGGGCAATAATGGGTACAAATTGTAATATTTCCTACATTTCTGAAAGAAAATTACACATATTAGAAATAATGAGAGGTTGGTGTTGATGACCTTTTCCTGTGAATGTGCTACATTTTGTCCCACTTACAGGTCCCTTAACAAAGTACAGCACCAATTCAGACATACGAATATCTTGCCAAAATACAGACTTCAACTTTCTAGAAATCCTTTCATTTATCGTGCAGCAACTTCCCTTCATTGTGGTTATTCAAGATCTTCCTCTAATGTTTACACTTTTTCTGCTTTTTTGTATTATTTATCACATTATTCTCGTCACTATGGATATTTTTCACGCCTGTAAGGTACTTTTTTCACTATGCTATGCTAGTTATTATTTTATGATTTTTAAGGCATGTACTATAGTAGAATATGTAGTCCACATTTGACCATTGATTATTCTTTATATGACTAAACCTTTCAAGAATATTACTTATTCAAGTATGTAAATTATTTCACCACTTGTTTTATTGATTTTGATATTTGATGTATTTTTCACTCCTCTTTTAAATACGTGTTATTTATACCTGTATTTGATAATTGAATAAAATGACAGCCTAAGCAGTCATCAAGTTACTGTGTCATACAGTTTATTGAGATCAACTGGTGATATCCATTTTGAAATCTCAGTTTGCTCTTATAGCTACTTTTTATTATTTTTCTGATGTAGTAGCAAGAAAACCAATAATGAAAAGAAAAAAAAACTTCTTGATAGTGAATGTTCTTTTTAAAGTTAAAAGTTGGTCCAAACTGTATGCATGTGAAGGGGAGGATTCCGTAAGTTAAAGGTAAAGAATCCACGGCATCGACATGGCTCAGGAGGAAAGTAACTGAACCATTCATTTACACAAAGGAACTTTGAAAAAAATCTTTTCCTCCTTAACATATAATGTGACCGCAAGAGTGATGACACTTGCATCATTTGATTAAAGATTGGGGGAAAAATTATTCATTGGCTCCAAAGCAGTGAAGTTCTTCCCATGAAAATCTAATTGGTGGAAAATAAAGTGACCCAACAACCTTATTTTGAGTTGCCTATCAACCCGATATCCATAAAACATGGTTGTAAAGGAGTGTTTCTTTCCACAATTACAATATTTCAACGACACATTAAGTCAAAGCAAAAACTAAATTCATACTTCATAGCACTTTAACAGCAGTGAGCCTTAGATATGTGATGAACATGACAGCTTGAGAGTAACTTTGAGTTACTCCATTTTTCTTTCAGTTAAGATTATGCAAAAATATCAACGAACAGTTCAGAATTGGACAGAACTCCAAACGTATAAACCCCATAAACATACAGATAAAATACTATCAAACACAAGAAAGCCACAAGTCAGCTTCCAGGATGTGATTGTTGTAAAATTGAAAATAAAACTTGAAACTTAAAGGGGAATATTGCGTTTAAAATGCATCTCTCTTCAAAATATTATGCATTACAAGAGTAAGAGATGTTGCATCATTTTTATGTTTGAAAGTTTGGGTGAACAAATTACTATATTCTCTTTAAATACGTATACTGTAAAACATATCTGAAGACTGTTAAAAGACTGTTGAAAACAAAACTTGAAACTTAAAGGGGAATATTGCGTTTAAAATGCATCAATATGGCATGCAAAGAAAATATCTTTAACCATAATTAAGCCGTTCAGTCTCTTCCATAAACTCTAGTAATAGCTTTCTCTCTTCAAAATATTATGTATTACAAGAGTAAGAGATATTGCATCATTTTAATGTTTGAAAGTTTGGGTGAACAAATTACATTTGTACAACAAATACCCAAATTTCTTCCTGTGAGAGCCATTTTTATTGAAAAAAAAAAGCTACCGCACTGCCTTATTTTGAATTTTTTATCACTCTGTATACGTCAAATTGGTTTAAAAATGTTAAAGTTTTCTGTAAAACAAACGCAATAATTTTCTTTAAATAAGTATACTGTAAAACATGTCTGAAGACTGTTGAGAATTACAGAACAACAAACAAAGAAATGCAAAGCGGAAACGTAAAATGTGCCGTCAATTTTTGGAACCAATTTTTGGAAATAAATTGACTGCTTTTTTTCCGTTTCTTTATGTATTTCTTTATTCTTTGTTCTGTAAATCTACGAAATTTTTTTTTACAGTGTAAGATACTCAATAAAAAGACAATAACAGAATGAAATTAAAATGTCAACACATCCGTTTGTAACTTGATGTTTTGCTGGCTAGATGTTTGTGGTGTCTGCTCAGTGGCTTGTATCTGTTTTGTTGGTTATATCCGAAGTTTGTGCGTTAGTTTAGCGAGTATATGGTGTATCTGTTGTGTCGTGTTCATGGTGTGTTGAATGTGTATACTGAGTGCAGGTGTGACCCCGGGGGGGGGTATGCTCTTCTGGTTTGTGCATGTCAACCTCAACCATCATGTTTGCCGCCTTCCTTGTGCGTCTGATGCCTGGTGTCTGTTGAAGATAATGCAAAGAAAGTGTCTGTCGTTTCTGGTGTTTCTTCGTCTAGTGTGTCTTGTGTTTTTGCTTATGGTTTGTCTAGTATTTGAGGCATGTGAAGTGTATGCCGTGTGCCTACTGGGTGTTCTAGATCTGTCTAGTTAATTTAACTCATGTTTTAAGTTTGTATATCTATATTGTTTTGTGTTCGGTGTAGTTGTTTTATCTAATATTTGTTGAGCCTGTTGTGTCTGGTGTTTTGGTTTTCTGCGTATCCTTTCTATTGTGCGTCCTGCTTTTGGATCTAGAGCACTTGATGGGTTTGCATATTTGATATTTGATATTTGATATTTGTTGTTTCGAATGGACTTTATACATTAACGTTCACGCGACGTCAGTTTGGAGGGAAACAACAAAGCACACAATTGGTTGTTGGTGTTTTTCATATTTATTGCATTTGGTGTATTTTCTGTGTCTCATATGTTTGGCTTGTGGTGCCTGCCTTAAAAAATGACCACCGTACCATGAATCCGACAGCAGAAATCAAGACACAAATTTGACACCTTTTGTTTTGTAACTTGGACACTGGAAGAACCTTTATAAAATGTTGATAACGAAAACTGTGTTGCATGTTGCAAATCTTACACCATTTCTTGAGATTCCCTTCATTATACCATTTTGTTTCACATGAGAGTCATTGGGGAGTCTTCCTACTCTGCTCTCACAACTGGTCATGAATTACTTCTCGATTAAAAAACTTAAGATTTCTAACAGTGCCACAAAAAGTGCGAAAATTTCCCGTTCATGAATTTATTTCCCAAAATTCTGTGTTGAAAGCATTTCATTGTTGATGCACTTCAGTTTAGGCGTTCATTTGCAGGTTTTAGGTAAGTGATACAGAAATTAGTTTTACTTCAAAAAGTATGTTGGTTTACTTTCTATCTGATTATATAATGCTGGAAAGGTAAATCAATAACAAAACCCACATTTTTTAGTCATTTTTTATTTATATGTTTTTCAAATTTATAATGAATAAAGAATAGTGTTCATATAACAAAGATGGTGAACACGATACTGCCCTAACCAACATGTTTACATGTTTGACTCTTATAGCTTTCACCCGGAGGTAATAGCAAAGACGAATTTCTGCCGCAGAGAAAAATGTTCGCTTAACATAGTTTGCGAGGTTGTGTTAAAAGAAATAGATGTGTAAGTCCTGCATAAATAATTTTCACAAGTTGACGCTTTTGTCGCCAAAATTTCGGCTATGACGTCTGAACGACCTTTCTTTAGATCAAGTGTTTAAATTGTCGTTCCTCTTGTAAAATAGGCGTGAAAAGTGTTCTTGGCTTAAAAAGGTGGGGTTATTCCTCTTCTGAAGTTGACTACAACGGAATATTTGGAAAAAGTAAAATAATTTGGTCATTAACATTTGGAAATGTTGCTAGTAAGATACATTGAAATGAAAGCACGCCCATTATGAAGCTTATAAAAACAGGCAGACGTTACATGAATTTGACATAAGTTTAACAACGGCTGTCGGCCCATTTGTTTTATACTCTTGCATAAACGCTTGAAATACTGGTTGTATTTTATTAAGGATTGTACTGAATGAAAATAACACGTATTTTCATACACTGAATTTGAAATCTATCATAAACTACAAAAACGGATAACTTTTGTTTTACGCTGCAAGAACATAAATTAAAAAGAAGGCATCAAGAGCGACTTCTCCTTTGGCCCCAAGAGACTTTTATTTGAAGTAATGGATTGAAAATGGATAGTGACTCTTACGGCAGCGTTGAAAGGGAGATCTACATGAGAGGAGTGTCTAAACTGTATTAAGGAATGTTACAAATTAGGTTATTACTCCACTCATTGAGCAAATTGTTGTTTCATGAAGTTACCTTACTTTTATTAAAAAGGAAAAACAAAATACCCTTTTTGCTCTCCATATGAATATTATCCCCTGATCAAATGTACATGTCTAGTATACATAAAAATTGCAATGTTGTAATACGAATAACAATCCGATGTAAACAAGAACTGAAGCCACGCACTAAAAGCAAGGAAAATAATTTTTGTGATCAGATACTTTCATCATAATAATTCTTCATTAGACTTTTTTCTCAATTCACTTTTTTTGGAAAAATGCATCATTATCTAACGAATACAGTCAAATTCATTTTACCTTCATGAAACGTTTTGACTTATCATGCTGTAGACTATCTTCGCTTTTATGAACATCATTTTGAAGTTATTTTGGAAAGTCTATTCTCTATCAAGTCGTTTTATTCTTTATCAAACTTTCGAGAATTTTATTTTGTCCTTTAGGTTTGAACCCAACAGCTTTTTTTTTGATTTATGTTTCCATTTAGAAGGATAGTATTCCAACATTACGAAGACAACATCGCGAAGACAACATTATTTGCACGGGATCATTATTGTAAATATAATGTCAGCACTGCAAAAACAAGGTTCGACATTGTAAATACAAGGTCGACATCTCAATACAAGATCGACACTAATTCTTGACGAACATCGTTTATATAAAATCAGCTGTGTAACTGATATATCGACAGTGTAAATACTATATCAACATTAAACACACAACATTAATATCGTACAATCAAGATCGACATTGTAACTAAAAGCAAGCTTAAGATTGTAATACAATAGTAAATAAATGAAAGATGTTGTAAATACTCTTATATAATAAAACACTTAATGTGAGATGTTTATTATCGAAGTTTCAGTTTTTATTAAACACCTCCCTTAACAAGGTGAGAGCATTATCATAAAATAATTCCCTTTACTATTTAAATCATAAACATGTTTGCCACCAACTTTGTGAAAGAAGTCAAGTTGGCGTTTCATTAAAATATGTGAAATTTGGTATCTTACTATAAACGAGATAAGTTTGCATTTATTCATCGGCATGCTTACGACATCATTTTTATTCAAGAAAGTCATAGTTTACCAGACGATGAATCCCGTTGGAGCAGTGAATGGGGAAGACAAATTGTGTTTTCTCATGGATCAAAATCTAGTAGGGGTGTCGTTGTTCTTTTCAAACCAACGTTACCTTGTAACTTCTTTAAGTGGTTCTCTGATTCAAGTGGTCGTTATACCATTCTCGATATGACTTATTGTGATATTACTTTTACTCTTGTTACTGTATATGGTCCTAACATTGATAATCCTAGCTTTTATAATTCTGTGTCTTCGCAGCTCCAGTGCTTTACTTGTATTAATATAATATGTGGTGGGGTCTTTAATTTTGTTTTTAATCTCGAAGTGGATAAATTTGGGGGAATCCCTCGAACAAATTTTTAAGCCAGAGATCAGTGTTTGTCATTTATTCAGGTGTATGATTTGTTTGACATTTGGAGAGGAAGGAACCCATTACACAAGGTATTTACTTGGAGTTCTAACAACGTTCATTGCAGGCTAAATTTCTTTCTTATTTCTCCTAGTATTGTTAGTAAGGTTACTGAATGTTTTATACAACCCTCTTTGCATACTGATCATTCTGATTTTCTGATTTACCTTATTGAGAGTATTGTTGCATCAGAATGCAAAGCAACTGTTCTCATGATCCCGCTACCACGTGGGAAAGAGTTAAGTATAGCATTCGAAAAAAATCTCTTACAGTAAGGAAAGGGCTTATTGAATGCGCTGCTATGAACGCTCCCTTCTCAATGAAATTGCTCACCTAGAAAATGTATGTGCATCTGATGAAAGTACTGAAAGTCATCGTAAGCTTGATATTGCTCGTAGTAACCTGCAACTCCTCTACAGAGGTAAACTGGATGGCATTATTGTAAGATCTAGGGCTCGCTGGGTGGAGGAAGGGGAGAAGAGTTCCAAATATTTTTTAAATTTAGAGAGTCGGAGCCCATAATGTCATTACCAAACTTAAAACTGATAATCATGAAATTCTCACTGGCAATTCAGAGTTGTTTAGGGAAACAAATCCTGTCTTTCCCCGTGGGTCCCTACGTTAAGAACCAACCAGCTCACCTCTCGGACTTCAATTACGCTTTAAGTTTTGATCCAATTAAATACCTGGTAATCTTCTTTACTCATAATGGAAATGATTTATTTAGACTCAACTTCCTTCAAAAGCTTTCTAGACTTAAAAACCAACTTCGAATCTGGTCCAATCGGGAACTTATTCCTATTGGAATGAATGTCATTGTTGTCTTTTGCTTTGTTCCCAGCTAGTTTTTCTGTTTCAAGTCCTCCCTGATCCCCCTGCTAGCTTTATCCAAGAAGTTGAAATTTGTATCTTTGATTTTATTTGGGGCGGGGACCCGGATAAAATTAAACGTAGAACTATGCATAACCCAATTTACCGAGGAGGACTCAAAATTACTCATATTCGTAGTTTTATTTCGGCCTTGAAAATCACTTGGATTAAAAGGTAGGCCTGCTGTGAGGAAATAAATGGGGGATTGTGGAAAGTTCTTTTTATCTATATCTTGACAAATATGGGGGTAGCTTTCTGTTTATTTGTGACTTCCATACTTAGGACATCTGTTCTATTAAGAATGAGTCTATTAGGAATATTTGCAGTGCTTGGGCAAACTGTAACTTCAAAGAACCAAATGATAATTTTGGCACCCAGATTTTATGGAATAATGCGTTTATTAAAACCAATGGTGAGATTATCTTAAAAAGTTACACCAAGTAGGTGTTAACATTGTGAGAGACCTTTTTGCAGATGACGGCTCCCAAAACTCCTTTTCATCCTTTTACAACAAGTATGGTGTTACTCGTTACCCTTTTACTCATTTTACGGTATTCTAGCTGCTATCCCAAGCAGCTGGAAAACAAATATTATGCAAATGTGTGAGGACTATGACAGCCCTCTTAAGATATTATCTGATAGAAACACTTCACAATTGGTATACTTAGTTTAATCAACAAAATTACTTATCCACCAGCTGCAATAGTGAAGTGGAATATAAGTGTGATGTATAAAATAAATGGGAGATTATCTTCAAAATTCCTTATACTACATTTTCTGACAGCAAAGTTATATACTTTCAATTTCGTTTACCTCTTCGCATTTTGGGGACGAATTACCTCTTAAGTTTAATGCATAAAAAAGATGATCCATCTTGTAAATTTTGAAAAATCTGAGTCTGAGACGCTTGAGCATCTTTTTTGGGGGTGTCCCTTCACCTCTACATTTCTTTGAGATACTGAACAATCACTTTTTGGAAAACAGTTTATCCTTACTAAAGAAGATTTGCTTTTTGGTTACAAATTTCTGTTAAACCACCCTATGGATTATTTTATATTACATTGTAAGCACTACGTTAACAGTTGCAAATTAAATAATACGACTCCTAATCACATTACATTCTTTTATAACTTGAAGTTCCTGTTTAAGGTCGAAAGCTATATCTGTTCTAAAGCGGAAGTAAGCTCGTCTCGCCGCAATAAATTTGATCAAAATGTTAATTGTTTTGCATATAATAGAGACCTTTTCGATTAGATTGTACTCCTTATATTGTAAAGCAACTGTAGCGTTTGTGAATGCTAGAAGGCATGTACATATGTAAGTATGCGACTGTAATACGTTGAATTTACCTGAGATTTTCGTTGAACAATAAAGATGGGTAAAAAAAAGTCTTACTATAGACTTGCCATCAAACAATACACTAGTACAGCATCGCTGCATCAGTTTCTTTTCATTTTCGTAATCAGACCACCAATAGCTTGTAAAAACCGTAGGAGTCAGCGCACAGCTAGATTAAAGAGATCCTCATATTGGATAATTAGTAAAATGATCTAGTGCCCCTTACTTCCCTGCTTCCTCGGTTTTGTTTTACAAAGTGCCTTTTTAAATAATTCAAACAATTCTTTCGTGTACATGCTATTTACACCTAAACAATATAAATAATGGACGAAGCTTTAGGCATTGTATCAATTACCATTTAAAATTTGTATTTTAATTGTTGTTATCGCAAGATAATCATTAGAAAATGAAGTACCTTCATTAGTATCATACTTTCTCCGCAAATTACGCAGGGCTGATCCCAGATGGATGGTTAAGTCAACTTCAGGTTAGTTACGGACATGGCAAACTGGTTATACTTGCCGTTAAATGAACGAGACGACGAACGGTGTGAAGCGATGCCTGAAGTCTAATCACCAAAACTAATTTCGATAAAATGTTTGAGCGGGAAGTTATTTTGACAAACGTTAAAACTTCGCATACGGAACACCGATCCCATGAGATAGGATAAAAAATATATATGGAGGAGAAATGAGTAAAATAAACAAAATATCGAAATGCTGAATTCGTTTTGTCAAACAAGAAACAAACATTTCATCAGTACTGAATTAAGACGTGTATATCCTTTTTTTATATACTTTCCTGATTTTGAGTATTCGTCGTTTGTCTGTTTACTTACCATTCCCATTGATATTCGATAAACGTTGATAGTTAGATCATACCGATTTGCGGCTTTATTCTTAAATTTCACAACCCGACAAAGTGTTGAAAGGACGGCCTAACTTCTAAAAGGAAGGGGCGAGAAGTATGAAGATATTTTTTAGTCAACAGTATTTTTTTCGAAACAAAAATCTGGACGGAATTATTTTTAGGTTTATGCCAACTCCCTTTCATTTATACGGGCCTTTTTAATTAACGCAGCTGATCATAGGTAGGTAGCTTATTTGGGATTGCCAACATTGGGAAATATCAGACAAGAAGCGAAATCTAATTCAACTCATATAAAACGAATGCTTAAAAACCGGCCGAGTTTTCCAAGAAAATTACTTTGAGGAAGAACAACGTCTTCTCCAGCCTGCCTCATATGTTGTAGTTTATACAGTGATGGCTATTTTATTTGAGGAATTATCTAACAATCTGTTCTCGTTAGACAATATGACTGTGAAAAGAAAAAACGGAATTGTAAAGTGAAAAAGAAAAATATGTTCTGGAAGTAATGCACATTGCAGTAATGCAATAACAAAGCATGGCATGTTGTGTCAACGGAATTCACCTTTTTATGACCCACTACACTCTAAAAACTGTTGGGTAAACTTTTACTCAGGCTGGTTACGTATGCCTCCTGCTAAACTGTTGGGTAAGAAAATTACCCAAGTTGGTAACAAAAGTAGTGGCTTTTAACCCAACGGGGGTAATTTTTGAACCAGCTTGGTTAGATTTTTGCCCAACAGTTAAGCAGGAGGCATACGTACCCAACTGTTTTTAGAGTGTATGTGTGACGACACAGTATTACACCTTTCGTAGGTACGATTTAGAGCCAATTTATATCGTTTCAATATATATA
>WURT03147025.1:0-11072 GCA_009936505.3 Holothuria glaberrima
TCTTGACCTTCAATGGAAGCAGTTGATGTAGGGCTTTTCTTTCTTTGATTGTGTTGGAGGAGAGTGGTTTGTCATATTGAATGTTCCTATTCAGCCATTGTGTTTCCAAGAGAGGTGGTATTATGGTGCGGGATGTGTTCAAAGAAGCTTATGTTTTAACATAACCATTGTTATGTATGCATTACAAGTTGTTGAACAAGGAATAATAATATGCTCCTTACACATCAATAAACTTGCACAAACAGATTGGTAATGCATTGCCAAGTTTTATTTTTTCTATGTACGAAAAACTGGAAATAATATGTACATCTAACTCCTTCCCCTTACATGATGAGCTGTGAAGTTATCCTAACCTTATCTTTAATCATCATTATCCTCACATTCCTTACTTATCAAAAAAAAGTTATAAAAAGACTTTGTTGGTGACAGTAATGGCCATGGACTATCCCTATCCTATGCATATGTCTTGAGAAAAGCTGTAATATTGCATAACATATTATATAACGGCACCTACAACCTGGTGTAATTTTGTTGCAATCCCCACCCCCAACCAACTCTCATCACTCTATCAATCAATACCTGTACAGAAATAATTGGAAACAAAAGCAATCTCCACCCTCTGAGTGATTCCCTGAGCAGAAATACATGCTGGTCAAAACCACGTGTTAAAATCATGGCTTATCAATAATGATAACAGTACATTTGCATCCTCGTCAACTATGACATTCAGATACAGATATTATACAGTTTGACTGCAGCTGGTTTATATAGTCCTCTCATTTGTCATTTCTTTTTTAGAAACACCTTTGCCAAATTTAGTGTTTTACTCCATCTACACAAAAATGTCGTTCAACCATTTGGTCCTCACTTCAAGAAGTTTCCATAGTTGCCACCTTTTCGTCCTACAAGAGAAAAGAAAAAGTACTTTAGAAAAAAGTTCAAGCAAAATAGTCCCTTTGGGAAATTTTTTAAACTTTGCCAAACAAAAATGCTCTAAATAGATGATAACAAGATTAAAGCGAGCATGTCGTGTGCTAAGTAAACTCACACATGTAAAGAATGCTCCAAGTGGTAACCTGACTGTACGACGCAATTACATTTTCCAGTGGCATTTCACAAGGGTCTCATGTGAAAGAAAACTTTTCCTATTCGTGCCCTCCAAACCCCGTTACAATACTCTTTTCCTAACTCAAGATTTCTCATATTAAAGAGTGCTTATTTTTCTCTAAAATATACCTCCAGTTCTCATCAAGGTCACTGATTTTTTTGTAAAGTGGGCACATTGCCTCAGATTCCTTTTGTTTTACTTTATAATTGAATGTCCTGTTTGTCCTTGAAATTTGATACTGTTGGAATGTTTGAATATGTTTCCATGTAGTTGTAGCATCTACAACATAAGTAGGGCATAACAAACAAAGTTGCTAAATATTCCCTAAAGCAGCATTAATATCATAAAGAAATTCAATTCTATGTCAAATTAATGCCAGGATGACATCACAGATTTCCCATAATGCATTTCATCTTGAGAAAAAATAGCATTTCTTTGAAAATTAGTATCTTCCAAATGCTGCAAGCTATTGAGATGCGGTTTTCACACCCTAAAAGAGAAAAATTTTCTGCATTTTTTTTTACTTACTGAATTTTGTCTCTGGAAAATCCCTTTAAGTGCTGGCAAGCCAAGCATGTAAAGATATGGTACTACTACTGCACAGCATGTGGACACACAGTGCATAGCAAATGAACAACCCGTGAACAGCTTTGCCCACAAAATGATAATTCAGCAGATCACTGTCTGGGCTTCATTTAAAGGGAGAATGCAGTCACCCCAAAAAAGAATTGTATAGTAGACGATCCTATTTCCTGAATGGTTCTTGAGAATCATGTGACAGTATTTTCCTCACTCAATTGTAAAATTTATGAGGAGTACCTGCTTGGTTTACCTTGAATATGCAATATTTATATCCTAAAATACCATGAAAGATACTTGGGAGGGAAATAAGAAATTTGTGGCATTTAGCTATTGTTTCAAAATAAGTTTGGGACGACTGCTTATGACCTTTAATAAAGATGTTTAGTTCACAGTTTGACCTTTGATTACTTGAATGACTCCCTGGGTATATTGTTTGTGAGCTTACAACTACTTATAACTTTAGCATCAAAAACCCACAGGTCCACACAGGACATGATGATCAACAAAAGCTGGTAGAACTAGCCCAGACACTATAGGAAGCTAAGTTGTAATAAGAATTTTTCATGATAAATGTTCTGCCCAAGTACACCTGTTCACAAATTTATATGGAGGTTTACAAACTACTGAAACATAATGTCTGTTATATGACTGGCATTGTTGGCCCGAGTTGGGAGGAAGGCCTTTTGAAAGAAAGTGCAAAGGTGTCAATATCTTGATCCATTAAAGAAGACTGAAGAAAGCTGAGGTTATATTGGCTGAGATAGAAGCAGATGGTTAGAAACAGTAGCATAAGTATGAAGCACTCATCATTAATAAACACCATTACCTAAAAGGTGGACTTCCCTAGCATGCACCATCACCAATATGTAGTTACCTTTAGGAGGTAATTCATATGACATCATGCGATTGGTATTGCCCGGCACTGACACGCACATTATGCATGTTTAAAGCACACCTGCCCAGCATAACCATACAACCTGCTGTGGCACAATGGACACTTGAGGGGCAAAATGGCTAACAACCAAAAAGAGGCAGGATCAGGTGTCATCAATGAAACACCTCTACATGCAGTCATTCTGCAACAAATTATCTCTATTCATCTCACTGAAACTACATGAAAAGTACTGGAACACCCCCAAACTCTATTTTTTGCCCATTCTTCTTTCGGTTACTAGAGGTTACACTTCAAAATGGAATCAAGGAGTGGTATACATCCCCCCCCCCCCACACACACACACAAACACAGTGGCTTTTCATTCTAGTTTGAGTCTGCAAGGAAGTGCCACATGTGTATAAATAGTACTTAATTGTAGTACCTTTGTAGTGGAGGCATCAGGCCCCCCATTGACCTGTTTAGTATCCCCACTGCTGACCTCATCTTGTTTTGTTCTTTTGGCTTCAGTAGCATCACCTGCTCCATTGGCACTAGGCGACTCACTGGACTCATCAGTCCTCTGAAAATATCCAAACAACATTTCTTTAGCCCACAATTCCATTTTAAGTTTTTGAATTCTTCAAAAACCTTTTCTAAATTTTTCAAAACATTTCAAATGCAACAATCAAATGGACTAACAAACAAATCCAGTATGACCCCTTTGTAATTTTTCAGCAATGAATTTGGCACAGTGAAATCCTTGGCTAGGTTAAAGCAAACAAATTAATTTTACATGATTATGAAGCATGTGTATGTTTAGATTGCTGACAGGAAGCAAAGGCAAAGACATATACTAGGAGATGATTGTTACATTGCCTGCATGCTGCATGCTTAAAGGTTATGTATATTGGATACAGTAACCCTGTTACCTTCCAACATCTATACATTCTGACACTACTGTACATACAAGATGACAAGGAGCTTGAATTTGAATGATGGATCCTGAGAAATGGATAGAACATAGGTCATTAGACTGAATGGCCCAATTACATTCAAGTACAATGTGGGGCTCTTGAAATCAGGTTCTCTTTTATGTCATCAGTCCTCTCAAGTCCCTAAAGAGTGTGGATGCTTTTTTTTTAAGCTAAAACTTTTGCTTGTAAAATACTCATGAAATGTGCTCATGCAAAATACTTGTATACATGGTATAGAAGAATGTTTGCAGGGTGCAGAGGCAGTGATTTACAATCAAATGGATCTGTCATCGTCCCCTTACCTTTCGCTTTACTAGATGTGAGATGTCTGCAGCTGGTGCACTATCCGTCTTTCTTTTAACCTGGATCTGAGAAACACAAAAATTGTCTGTGACACGTTTTCTAAACATATCCAGCTATTTTCTTACATTTATTTTTTATCTATACCTAGATTAGATAATTATGGCCAGTTAAACTATATACATGTAAGTGCATGAAGCTCTAAATCTTGTGCCACAATGTGAAAACTGTTCTCTGATTTTCTGTTTTTCATTCCAAGCTATTACCACAGTTCTTCAAAAATTTGACCAAATTTTATTTTAAATTTTTTTTAACAAACTACAATGCCATTTTATTCCCCATGGATGGATACAACAAAAGAAGTTTCCATGTAATAATCAATGCCCTTGCAACCAACAGAGCTCTTTTCAATGTCTTCAACACAGATGCTGCTTTACTATCACATTACCAAGGATTGCACCTTTATGTTCTAACGTTTCCTTGTTCTGACGTCTCGTTGTTCCAAATGTGTGCATGAAGGACAGTGATAGGATGGGGCTTGTTCTAACCTAACCTTTTCTCTATAACACTAACCTCAATGCAGACTTTTCGGAACATAGAGATGTCGGAATAGAGAGCTGTCCCCTCACCAAGTCTTGAAAAATGTTAACGGGGAAAGGTGGTCCTTAGGATAATTTCAACAAGCACAAGAAGGCCTTTGGCTACAAAAGGTTGTCAAACCCTGGATTAGGACTGGGTTAGGATTAAGTTTAAAGTAAGGATGATCTACAGTCTAGTAAACCTTTGATTTCCTGAACCTTGCACAATGGTAGGAGAGCAATCATTTTGACCATTCCAGACTGCTGAGCAATGTACTGTAAACTGGACAGAAACACAGACTGGTACACACAGTTATTACTGGAGACTTTCCTTGTAAAGTTAGCTATTCACAGTTATCATCTGTGTTAAATTATTGGAGGGGGACAGGTGGACAAAATTTTACTTCTCCTCTTGACCCACATATTAAGGCCTTTTTTCTCATCTACGGAGTAACAAGATTCCCACTGTTCCTATATACTACTGTATCTGGTAAAACAAGATGTCAAACCAACAGGCTTAGAAAAATCAGCAGGGAAATGGACATTATGACCATTGGGGCAGAACCCTCTTCATGGATGGGACAGTCTTTTTAAAGTTAGAAAGTTGCAATATGTATAAGTTTATTGACCAGGTATTCGAACCCACCTATCTCAGTGAGTGGCAGAAGTACTGTTAAACCTTCAAGCAAACTTGCTGGGCTGACCGTAGCCAAGTTAGTCTAAAGCAATTTCCTTGAAGAAAGACAAGGAAAGGTAGGTCGCTTTTGCTTACACAGACGTAGGCCGCTTTTGCTTACACAGACACCACTGCGGACAGTGAGGAGAAGCAGAAGGCATCTGTTCTTTTCCAGAAGCTGGTAGACGGCCAGTTACAAAGGCTAGGACTGCGAAAGAGTCCAATACACCACAAGAAGGCGCGGCTGTAATTTTACATAACCAAACTGTTCTTTTAAGGACCACCAACTGTACCAGAAAAAATTAGCTTGTTCCTCTGCTACATGTTTTGTTGTTGTCTGTCTAGTTATTTATTTATATTTATTTATTTATAAATATTCATTTTTATATTTATTTATTTATTTTTATTTATTTATTCTATGTATGGCTAAGAGGCCTTTTACTCCACTCAATACCAACTGAACTTAATGCTCTAACCATTTTAACCATTGTTCAAGGCATAACCGCTCGACCTGTAAACATATCCTCTAACCAAATGAAATTAAAACCTGCCTTGAAACCTGTCAAAACTAGAAATATTATTACAGGGTAATTCTCTGCTCCAAGCTATTAATTAGCTAACTCGCACCATGAGAGTAAAATACTTCAAAATACTTTATGCATGATAAATCTTCCAAACCATACCATAAGTTTCGTCTACCCTCTACCTGGAAAACGAGAGTTACCCCTTGTGCTGATTCAGAGAACTACCTCTACAATACAAAAACCTTTCTAGCAAAAATTCTGATTCATCCTGCAGAGTCCAACATATCCAAGTTTGACACTGTGCTATACATTCACTCCGTAACAATTATCATTAAGAAATTTGACAAAGGCAGAGTTATCCCAGTTCTTTAACAAAAGGCGACTACAAAACAGAAGCATCTTACAATTACCATGCCTGCAGTACCATCAACTTACATCAGATATCACCATTGAAACCATCTCCCTGGTCAAATCTCTGGTCTTCAACCTCTTTCAAATGAGAGAAATTACCAACCTATATGAAGGATACTCATCCTGGAACCACATCCTTGATCTAGTTGAAATCTAAAATTACCTGATTTTATTGGTTTACACTTGATGTAGTCCATATGTTAACCAACATACCACATGATATGACACGATTAACGCATGCACCGAAGCATATGTGAAATTCAACAATGGCATATATTCTATACCAAAATAATCACCCAATTCACTCAAACGAATTTTAGAGGTCATTATTAAATACAAACAGTAGGTGTAGCAATGGGCTCAGAATCATCAACCAAAAGTGCCGATATCCGTTTCATCTTCCTGAGAACAACATAATACCTCTCTCAGATCATATACCATGCACCATTCCTTGAATTCACTTGTGAGTCATCATACTCAGAAATATTATCTTGACATTAATATCTTCAAAGGAAATCGTTTCACAGAATAAAACCACCTTGATACCCATGTACTTACTCTAAACCAAGGGAAAGATTCAAATATTTTTCACGTAACTCGAGCCACCCCAAAAGTGTTCCAAGGGTTTGTTCCAGAGTTTTGTCAAAAACAAGAAAGAAATGTATAAAGGAGAACTCTGTGAAAATGACTATGTTGACCTACCTGCATAGGAGCTGCTGATGAAGAGCTTGCACCTGAGGATGAAGACTGACCAAAACCAGATGACGTTTCTCCGAATGGCTGCTGGCTCTTGGCGTCTTTAGCATCTTCGATCTAAGAAAAAAGATAAATTAAAAATTATGGTTTACAACAAAACCCTATTGTAGACTGAAGGTGGCATACATAAAGTTTTTTCTGCCACAAACGAAAGCAATTATTCACCCCTCCCTCTTCTCTTCCTTTCCTCTCCTTAACTTGTGTAGAAGATGACATACATGTAATTTGTTGATACAAAAGACGCAAGCCTTTTTGACAAATGTTGAAAACAGCTGAACTATTTTAATCACTCCTTAGATGTGAGGGTATCTCTAAATCTCACCTTGGCTAAGATATCTGGGATCAGTTCGTTCAATTCTTTGATTTCTTCTTTAACCTTTGTCACTTTCTCTTCATAATTTTCTTCTAGATGACAAAAAGAAAATTAGAAAAAATAGTTTCTGTGGTCAGTGGTCACTACAGAACCCAACAAAATATGCATCAGAAGTTTTTCACATACCATACATACTTAACTGGTTGAGGTTACACTTTTTTGAATGGTCTTTGCAATATGTCTCTTGCTGTGCCCTCCAGTTTTATGCAAGCATGTAAGAAATATTGAAAACAAAGGACTATTTTGAAGCTTAGACTATGTTTATTTACACAACCTGTCCATTTCTATGTTCATGAGCAAAGTGTGTGTGCACATCCATCTCGTACAGATACACATAACGAAATAACAAACACAGTGAACAAAAGTTTGGAACAACTTCTTTCATAGTTGTGAAGGACAGTAACTCTTTAATTTCACTTTAATTATTTTGAGGGGAACATTTTAAGCAGGTGCGAAAAAGTGGACAACAAATACAGCCAACGTCAATTCAAAATCCATAACCTTTGTCCTACCCAAAAATAGTACACGCTACCCAAAATTAGTACATGCTCAAATCTGGCTATCTATGTCTAACATATCCTTTGACTAAATGTCACAGGAATTTAAGCAAAAAAGTTTGTAGGATTACCTTTTTTCTCTTCAAGTTCTGTGATATCTTTCTCCAGTTTCTTGACCCTATCCTCTATTGTCTTCTTTGCATGATTGAAGTGCTGCATGGAATGCACAGGTGAATATATAACTAAAACATTTAGGGGGCTATGTGTCTTTACTCTCGGCAACTCAAATTTTACAATTCATAATCGAAAGAGAAAATGTGCTCTTCATGGATTGTTAAAGTTGAATGGCAAACTAACAGGCAATCTTATCATTTTGTTGTTTGCTATGATACTATTTTCTGTAAGCTGACCATGTAAAACATTGGTCTAAAAGTGTCCTGTATCACAAGCACAATCAAATGTACAAGAACCATACAACAAGCAAGTTGTTGTAACATGTCAGCCAACTGTGTTCTACTACATTCTTTATCATACAAAAAATATTTTGTGTGCTTTCACTGCTTCATATATATGTGCTTTCTTCAATGTAACATCAAAATGAAGACCTTTACTTAACATACCCCTTCACATACTTTGAGATACAAAATAAGTCTTTTAAAAACATGATCATGATTTAATAAAATGTCCAAAGGCTGAACAAAATGTTTCTAACATGTGCATACACATACATACAAGTTGCTATTTTTCTAAACAATACCAAATCCCTAGCATTCAAGCCCCCCCTCCCCCACACAAAAAAATTCTTACTTCTAAAGCTTTCTCCATTTTGGAATCAAATGTGTAAGCAAGACCAAGATTGTAATGGCTAAAAGAAAAAAAAGAGAAAGAAGATTAAACATGTCCAAGACCTATAAGAGCCTATGGAAGAAATAATGAAAGGAAATGTTGAGTGCCATCTACAGCTAGCTGCGTACTGCCCATAAAAGATTTCAAAGCACTTATGTGGCCCAAAAAACAGGACTGAGTCACTTCAAGGAAATCCCTCAGATCTATAAAAAGTCATAAATCTGTAAAACTGGGAAAGTACGTGGTGCCATACCCCTTGGAACTAGAATTACCAGAGACTCACACAATCACTTGTTTCCAAACCTGGACTAATCTTTGAAAAGTTAGGTTGGTGGTTGTAAATATAACATTTTAAATGAGCAGGGTTGTTCTTATTTAACTAATGGTTTGGTTTAATATAAGAAATACTCTAGCATATTGAAGTTGCATAGCATGTTTTCATGTATAACATGAATGTGCATACTGCATAGTGATGGTACTTTAATGTGCAATGTATGCATACGGCCCAAAGATAAAAAAAGGGAAATGCTCTGCAGAATGAGTAGTGTCACTTTAGACACCACTGAGCAGACAAGCAAGCAAAACCGCATTGTTTTAGACTTTTCTGTTCTTGAATATTACATTATGAATACAAATGGTGACCCTTGCTACAAAAAATGCCAACTCCCAAAATGAAAGAACTCCAAAAAATGCAGTACACTCCCAAGTATGCCCTCTGTTTAGAAGCCCTGTCAATAAAGTACTAAGTCATCAAAAACTAAGCTGAATGTACTAAATTAAAAATTTGTCCAATCACCTTCCAGCTATTAATCTGCTTTCTGGTTCTAAATGTTCCTTCTGAATCTCCAGGCATTTGACAAAGTCTTCCAGACTCTGTGCATAGTTTTCTGTCTCCAACCCAAGCTCTCCAAGTTTGAAGTGGACCTGGGCAACTTTAAGTTTGCTATCCTTATCTGTTTTCCTGCAAAATAAGATGACCCAGCACATTAAAATCTAAATCTACATTCAAGTCTTGACAGTTCATTGATGTCCGTGCAGTATTCATGCTAAGGTGTGGGAATTGCAGGATTCCTGTACACAAATGGTAGCATCCTGCAAAAACAATTAGGAGTGGGAAATTTCTGCACATTTCAGCTTCGTACCTACACCAGGCCTTTACACAAGAGAAGCACCTGAAAAGCAAAACATCCTACAAAACTCCTGAAGAAATATTTCAAAGGTTGGAATTCCGCTGGATTTCATTTCTTATAAACACTGCTTCCACTTCTCGTATTCTCAAACGCAGGCGCAATGGAAAAATAATGAAAAGAAAAAGAAAACCAGACAAAGCTGCACAGTTGTATATTACATGTTGAGTAAAATCAGTCATAACAAAAGACTTGGAGAAAGACAAGAACAAATATTGTTAAAGGAAGATCTCTGTCACACTTACAAACTTGTTAGCAAGTTTCATCAGAACGTTCCATTTGTATCAATGGTTCCTTCAAAGAATTTTGTACTTTATTGATACGTGCCTCTGTAGCTCAAAATGCCATGTGAACCTATGGTATGGGCAGCCACAGGTAGCTAACATTACTTTCCTCTTCCCTCCTCCCCTTGATGAGAAACTTTGTACACTATGATCCACAGTATGAAAATAAACAGGACACCATGAGACCCTTTAGGAATTGCTGAGTTTTATAGCACATCAAACATGGATAACTACCTTGCAAAAATAACTCGTGATAATTCCAGCATTTCCCAGGCCAACTGAAAGTTTGGAACATCGTCTGGATTGTCTTCTTTCTGCAAAATGAAAAATAAAATGGAAAAATTAGATGAAAAGAAGCTGAGGGGGAAAAAGTAAATTAAAAAAATTAAAAAATTAAAAAAATTAAAAAAAAAAATTAAAAAAAATTAAAAAAATTAAAAAAAATTAAAAAAATTAAAAAAATTAAATTAATTAAAAATTAAAAATTAATTAAAAAATTAAAAAAATTTATTCAAAGCTTTCAAAATTACTACAGACACTCGGTTGACACAGCAAACTGAGTAGGAAGATTCCAGTTAAGTTAGTACTTCAAAATCAGTTAAAAATTATAATTACTGGGAAAGAAAAATTTCCACTCTTCCCCACATTCTGTATCCGAAGCTGAAAATTTCCCATTTCATCCTTTTGTTGACATCAAAAAACCTAGCAAACATTCTGCTCTTGTAAAGCAGAATTTTTTTTAACATCCTCTTTATAGAGTCTTTGACACTGTCCAATGTCAAGCCAAAGTACAAATGGAAATGCATGGAGTGAGAAGTAAGTCACAGTGAAGCTGACCAACAATGTTGATCCAACCATAACATGTATACTAAGAGAAAAACAGCCAAGTGTCAGGAACTTGGTTCAAAACCATCAAGTTGAAATGTCAAATTCTAACTGAAAACAAATAATGGTTTTGAGGTAGTAAATGGAAGTGATGTCAGACAATGGAATTTTTGGAAAAATATTCTTCTAGAAGGTGACAGTACTCCATTGGAAACTTTTATGAATCATCCAAACTCTCAATTAAACAGCAAGACCCTTAAATAATAAAAGGACTACT
>WURT03147036.1:0-11072 GCA_009936505.3 Holothuria glaberrima
CCCAGAAATATATTAAACGTGTCAAATCATGGTATAAATGGAAAAACTTGTAGAGCAGACAAGGTTGCCTCCTTCTCTTGTAGCGCCCTCAATCAATTCTCTCAACTCTAATAATTTTATCACACGTGAAATTGTGTCACGTAGCCATATAAAATTTGATTCGGAATTATATTGTTTGAAATGCCCACATATAACTTTATTTGCACATCTAGCCTGAGATTTTCAACAGGTTACATCTGGCTTGTAACGGCCAAATAAAACGTATTGTGCATAAATATAGAAGGCTTATCTAGGATAGACTGCTAAGAAGGTATATATTGCTTGACATGGACATGTAACATATATTTGCATATCTGCTTTAAGCTTTAGTAAACTATTTTGTGACCTAGTTTGGTCAGGCAGTCTTTTTTAGGCAGATATACCCAGATATAAATATAAATTTAAAGTTGCGAACCAGTTTTCTGGTGGCGAATTGTAGTGGGAAATTGTGACTTCCGATGATATTTTTCGTAACATATTTCTTATCTTGTGGACCGTTCCTACTGATCAATATGTTTTGGCATATCCCCGTATCTTTGGCGTTGTTTCTTGATGAAAATTGTAGTCCTTAAGACTTTGGTGGTGATCAATACTTAGTAGGGAGACCGGGGTCAATTTTAAACAAAATCACTTTTGTTTAATTTCCTGCCAGACTTTATATTTGTTGTTGCTATCCTTATATTTTTTAGTAAGCTACATACGTGTTCCACCCTCGCAATATTACCTTTCGATATATCCTGTTATATGGATAAGGAAAAATGTGAACTTCAAAATGGAAGAAAACTGTCACATTTGATCCAGCTACCTGGGTCAATTGTAACGATGGAAAAATGTTATTGTAACAAAAATGAATATAATGAACTGTATTGTCAACAGGGTCTCCAAAACTCTAGCAAACAATATCATCTGCAGTGAAACAATAGAAACAACATGAAAAAGCAATGAACTTAAAGTTAACATTAAACTTTCAACTATCACACTGTTTGCAAGTGTAGACACTATTTGTGGTCAAAATATGCCTTTTATTTAACTATAGGCCTATGAACTGGAATGTTCTATTCTATAGCCTAGTTAAATAGTCGCCACTAAATTCTTCATTTTGTGCATAAACGACATATTGGGTAAAAAAATAACATCCGTTACAACTGCCCTTACACAGTATAGGCAGTACAGCTATGTGTTATACTTAAAAAGTGTAAGCTCGTTTTCAGATTCACAGGCGGCAGAAAAAAAACCTCTGTAAATGACCATTGTATGGTTAAAAGACGAACCAGTTTATCAACTCCATCTTGGATTGTAGACGAAAAAAGTTCCTTTTTTTTTTTAATCACTTGGACTGAAATACGTTTTTTCGTAATAATTTCCTTCAGGCGGGGTCGTTCCCAAAAGCAAGGGTTGTGTAATAGCCCAAATGATCCCTGCATAAACTGAACTGATATGGAGGGTGTACGCAAATGTGACACTGACTTATGCTTACTGTTACAATTGAAACTTGTAACAATTGACCCCCGGTCTCCCATTACAGTTCATTGTTTCTAGCACTGTTGGTGATAAAAAATGAAGTTACGCTTGTGGTTTTGACCAATGTATGTGAAAATGTGAAGAAAAAACGATTTGACTGTTTGAAGAGGTGTAGTAAGATAATATCTTTGAGATGTAACTCGAATGTTCCGTTATTTTTTAATGAAAACTGCCATGTAAATTATCTAAGTAGATGTATTACAACTTTATCCCACTGACGAAGAAAATACCTTGTAACCATTGTCACATGTGTGGGAGATTCCCTAGATTATTCAGTCTTTGATTGTAATCTTTATCTCAGGTGGTGGCCAATGATGAAGAGATAAACGGTCCTGTATCACTCACTGGCGATGACGTCATACCAACCGACGATCACCACGAGGACAACTTTGCGCCTATACTTGAGGAAGACGATAATATAAACATAGACGATTTACAGGCGTTTATCATGATTGACGGGTCCCCGGGGGCAGCTGATATCTCAATGCACACTAGTGGAATAAACAAAGTCAATACGTTATGTACAATACAACATAATGTGTAGCAAGATCTTTTGTTCTTGACACATCCGAGGGAAGTGTTTTGGGAGTTGTGGGTGATTTATTGAACTCCCAAATTTTTGAAATTTTCTTCTTCCTGACGTATCTACACGGTTTTCCCAGAAAGCATCCAGATTTGAATAAGTACTTTTTGTGGCCGATAAATATAGTTACATAATCCTATTTTTTTTTTTTTTTTTTATGAAGGATGTTCATTTATTTATAGAGTGGTCAACTTCTCACTGTATTTTTATAAGCCTTTCTTTCATGTGTCGTATTTGCCATGAAACTGTACTCACATTTAAATCCTTTGGTGAATTGTGCAATTGTAAAATAAAAATAAGCCGACCTTCTCTGCCCTTAATCGATGTTCATTGCAAAGGACTCTCGCCATGTTTGCGTCTAAAGATCCCAAAACGGAATTCGGAATTGCCAAAATTGAGACCTTGGTAAGATGATAAGAGTTGGTTGCAAGGGAGGATGTAGAATAGCCTAGAGATACGAACAATCGCAGCACCACACGATGAGGAGGACGGGAGGGGGATGGGTTTGCCAACTTAAACCGAACCATGGAAGCAATTTTGCCAGTGAAGGGGATTTTTAGCTTCAGGTGAAGTTTTGTCGATAAGAGTAATTACTTCTAGTAACTGGCGCACGCGCAGTTGAGCGTTACAAAGTTTGTTTTCGCTGATGAAAAGTTTGCCTGATGAACTGTAAACCGGCACTTAATATTTTTCGTACGCAGCAGAATCCCAACGTGCCTTAATCCTCGGAGCAGACTGCTTGCTCAGCTGTTCAGCTTCCCAAAGACCAAAGCGAAGAGTACTGCCTCCAATTTTAGATGCAAACTTCATTACCACAATCAGACTTATTCATGATATCATGTACTGTGGCATTATTCATGCTCCTGAAGTTGTAAACTGATAGCCTGGAACCTGAGAAGTCCTATCATTACTGTGTTGCATAACCATGCATCTGTGACTCTTTGGGTGGCATACTAGGCTACAGCATGATTTGAATGGGACCATACGTTGCCTTCTTGTGAATATTTACTAACATTCAACCAGTCTTGAGGCCACATATTTCTATGGACATCAAAAAGAATTTGTTCGATGTTCACTTTGGCAGGCGTTAGGGATATGACTGAACAAGGAATATACCATACATTCTACTACGTAGGCAACAACACAGGCCTCCGAATTACCGTAGAACGTGGGAACAGTGTTTATTGGATAATCCCGACGTGCCATCATATAAGCACGTTTAAGTATGATATGTTTAGGTTATGTCTAATTTCCCTGCGTTTCGATGTCTTTGTCTCATTGGCATATTTTAATCGGTCAAAACGTTCGAGAATATATGAAACAATTTATTTTACTGTTAAAATGTAAAATGGCATAGACCTGATTAAAATTGACTTGAGTAAAAAATGGAAAGATGCAAAGTCAAGTTAAACATTGCCTGGTGTCACGGGTCATGATACGAACAAATAAGTTATTCAAGACTTATCATTTACAAAAGGAATTAATTACGATATAGATATGCCTCCTAATTGTTAAATTTGGGACTTCTTGCATTTTAATTTATACATCACCTTATCAATTTCCCACCTTAAAGGTCTGTGGACATGTAATAAATTCAGTTGTTCTACTCAACAAAGCTAGATTAAGAAGATTCCCTCATCACAAATCCGTTGGAATTATCCGAATATCTTTTACCGTTCTCAAAATATTTCTCTTCAAAGTTTGACCATTTGTGGGAATTCTTCATTGCCTATGCAAAAATATGATGTGGAGTGTTGCCCAATGTCTGTATTTCTTTTGTTTTTCCTTAATAAATTATCTGTTAATTACTTAATAGCTAGTTTCTAGTTTGGTGTTTTGTGTGGATATTTTCCTAGAACTAAATAGCTACTTCCAATATGAGCCCCTAAGGGCATCCTAAAATTACAGCTGTTCTTGGAATGAGGGCTGAACTAACAAAGGATAACATTACACCCAGTTGACAGGTCCCTCTCTGTTCGTCACAAATTTGCATAAAAAGCTCGTTTATTCATAATGTAGGTGACAAACAGTAATTGTCTTGTAAAATGGTCAATATTCGATGGATGTTAAGGGGAATTGCGGCTATTTTTGATTCCTTGCCGAAGGCAGGCAAGGAATCTATGCGGAGGTGATGTCGTGTGTGTGTATGTATGTGTGTATGTGACGCCTAGCTTGTAAACACGATATCTCAAGATAGCAATGACTGACACTTTTCATATTTGGTATATGGATTTGTCATGTTGAGAGGAAGAATACTATTGTTTTTGGTGGAAGTCAAAGGTCACCAGAGGTCAAAACCCAAAAACCTTGTAACCACGATATCTCAAGGTAGGAATGACCGACACTTTTCATATTTGGTATATAGATTTGTCATGTTGAGGAGAAGAACCCTATTGTTTTTGGTGGAGGTCAGAGGTCATAAGAGGTCACTGGTTGTATATCTGCGAAAACCTCGAAAGTGCCTTGTAAACATGATATCTCACGATAGGAATGACCGACACTTCATATTCGGTATATAGATTTGTCATGTTGAGAGGAAGAACCTTATTGTTTTTGGTAGAGGTCAAAGGTCATTTGGGGTCACCAGAGCTAAAAAGCCCAAAACCTTGTAAACACGATATCTCAAGATAGGAATGACCGACACTTTTTATATTTGGTATATAGATTAATCACGTTAAGAGGAAGAGCCCTATTGTTGTTTGTAGAGGTCAAAGTTCATTTAAGGTTCATTTAACTGTGAAAACCTAAATGGCTTGTAAACACGATATCTCAAGATAGCAATGACACACTTTTCATATTTGATATATATATATATATTTGTCATGTTGAGAGGAAGAATCCTATTGTTTTTGGTAGAGGTCAAAAGCCGAAAACCTTGTAAACACCATATCTCAAGATAGCAATGACCGACACTTTTCATATTTGGTATATGCATTTGCCATGTTGAGAGGAAGAACCCTATTGCTTTTGGTGGTCAAAGGTCACCAGAGGTCAAAACCCGAAAACCTTATAAACACGATATCTCAAGGCAGGAATGACCGACACTTTTCATATTTGGTATATAGATTTTTCATGTTGAGAAGAAGAATACTATTGTTTTTTGGTGGAGGTTAGAGCTCATATGAAGTCACTGGTGGTATATCTGCAAAAACCTTGAAAATGCCTTGTAAACATGATATCTCAAGATAGGAATGACCGACACTTTTCATATTCGGTACATAGATTTGTCATATTGAGAAGAACCCTATTGTTTTTAGTGGAGGTCAAAGGTCATTTGAGATTACTAGAGGTCAAAAGCCGAAAACCTTGTAAACACGATATCTCAAAATAGCAATGACCGACCCTTCTCATATTTGGTATATGGATTTGTCATGTTGGAAGGAAGAACCGTATTGTTTTTGGTGGAAGTCAAAGGTCATCTGTGGTCACCATAGGTCAAAACCTTGTAAACACGATATCTCAAGGTAGGAATGACCGACACTTTTTATATTTGGTATATAGATTTGTCATGTTGAGAAGAAGAACCCTATTGTTTTTGGTGGAGGTCAGAGGTCATAAGAGGTCACTGGTTGTATATCTGCAAAAACCTCGAAAATGCCTTGTAAACATGATATCTCAAGATAGGAATGACCGACACTTCATATTCGGTATATAGATTTGTCATGTCTAGAGGAAGAACCTTATTGTTTTTGGTAGAGGTCAAAGGTAATTTGGGGATACCAGAGCTCAAAAGCCCAAAACCTTGTAAACACGATATCTCGAGGTAGGAATGACCGACACACTTCATATTTGGTATATGGATTTGTCATTGTAAGAAGAAGAACCCTATTGTTTTTGGCGGAGATCCAAGGTCAACCCAATCGTATTTGGTGGCGGTCAAAGGTCATCTGAGGTCACCAGAGGTCAAAAACAAAAAACCTTGTAAACATGATTTCTGGAGATAGGAATTACTGACACTTCTCATATTTGGTATATAGATATTTCATGTTAAGAAGAACAATACTATTGTGTTTGGTCATCTGAGGTTACTAAAGGTTAAACTGCGAAAACCTTGTAAATGGTTTGTAAACACTTGTATCTCGAGGTAGCAATGACTGACACTTTTCATGTTTGGTACATAGATTTTGTACGTTGAGAGGGAGAACCCTATTGTTTTTGGTGGTGGTCAAAGGTCATTTGAGGTAACTAGAGGTCAAAAGCAGAACATTTTGTAAATACCATATCACATGGTAGAAAGCTTGGATAGATATCATATGTAGTATTTTGGATGCGTTATGGTGAGAAGATGAACCCTATCGTTTATGGTGGTCAAAGGTCATCTGGGGTCACCTGGGGTTAACGTGTGAGAACCTTCTTAACACGATTTCTTAATGTAGAAAGCCTGGATAGATTTCATTTGTGGTACATGGTTGCTTAATGGTTGGAGGAAGACCCTTTTTGTTTTGGGGAGGTCAAAGGTCACCTGGGGTCTTTAGATGTTGAAAAGCAAGAATTCCCAAGAAAGTCCCAACAGTTTCTATGGCAAGGAATCACGAAGCCTTTGGTCTTTCTGGTTATCATTTTTAATGCTTTTTTACACCAAACAGGCAAGCATGACATTTACATGTCTACAGACCTTTTAGTAAGGCAATATTTGTATGTTACCGGTCAGAAATAACCTATAACCTACTTGATATTTATTGCAACAATAGGCTAATAGTGAATCAATCAAAAAATTCTATCTGATCTTCTTTGTTATGTCTCTTTTTAAGAATAAATCACAAAATACTTCATATTCCGTTCAAGTTGCTCAGAGCTTCCCATTGAACTTATAACTATTTTATGCGGCGATATGAAATGCCAACTATTATCTTGTATGGTTTTCTCTGAATGGGTATACTGTACTTAATGCAGTCTCTTAAATGTCGTCTTTCTTGTTACCTATATATATTTAACTCACCATTGACTATAAGATATTTTTTTAAAATACAGGTAGGCCTATGTTATTTGTCACTTGAGCTCCTGTCAGAGGGAAGTTTCACCTTGGGAAGACGACCTTATGCATATCATAGACACGCGATCTGATTTTGCTTAAAGAAGTAATGAATGCAACCAACTTGATACAGAAAATGCAGGTAGGTTATTTGCCAATATAGCTCAACTTGTTACAGAGGAAAATATTTTGCAATGATTAAATTATCCCCTGTTACAGCTCCCTGGTTAGAGCTGTCCTGGCTGCCAAGGTGAGAGGGTCTCGGTCGTGGTATTGGTTTGGATTCTATTCTGTTGGACTTTGATAATTTTTTTTTTTTTTTTTGGTTAAGTGAGTTTGTTTACATTATTTGACCCTTTCTGAATTCTTGCTTCTCTGTCATTCTATTACCTGAAAGCACAGATTTTAATTTTGAATAATATATAAGATACCTTGAAGGAAGTCTCCTCTTTGTCTTTATTGTGGTTCGTAGTTCGGAAACTCATAGCGGGCGGGCCACTGTAACACTATGAATATAACCAAAGAACAATTACTAGCAAAACCCTTTTTTTCTGTCCTGAGAGCACTTAAGGTTTACAGTTACGTCACGTAAACACAAGCTCTATGTAGACTACCGATATTAGGAACGATTGTTATGCATGTTACACGTATTTGTGAGTGGACTCATCACATAGATAACGCATTAGTTCGGTGCATCCTTTTCTGATTTACCATGCTAAAATGTTGCCGTATCAGAATAATTTAACTTCCTTCATTCAACTATAGGTTTCAAATTAAAATTATCTTCAATTTTATCCGTAAAACTTAAATAACGCAGGACTCATTAGTTACACGTTTTGGAATGCATAACTATCCAGAATAAAATTTCAGTCACTATAAGATTCAAGGCCAGAATAATGCTACTAGCGGCAAATCTTTTTCCCCACAAAATTTGGTTTTCACCCTACCCGTTAAATAGCGCCTGCTCTCTGCTGAGCCTTATCGCTATCCACAAGAGTATCTCGCCGCTCCCAAGAAAATCCTGGCTACATTAACGACAAGGAATAGCTCCTTCTTTCATGCAAGTGTCCAAACCCTCCTGGTTGCGCCACTGACTGGTTTATGTACGTGAAAGAACATATAGTACACCATCACCCCTCGTTACCACACAATCTAAACATACATTTGTAAAAGCTGGGGTTGATTATCGGTTACTTCTTTCGGGTTATTTGTGTTGCTTTACAATAATCAGTCTGATGACCTGAATATTTGGGAACAGACGGGTGGATATAATCAGCCGATTCACATAGCATTTACAGTTCCAACTGTTAATTTGATACAACCCATGCACTCACATCCGTCGTCCATGGAGCGGGTGTGGTAAAGAGTTCAAATTTTTTTCTGCATTTTTCGTTGTTTTTCCGCTTGGAACAAACTCAACGAGGGATCCGTACTTGTTCTGGTGCATCCCCCAACAACACAATTTCTTGGCATTTTGCTCGTAATTCGACAGCGAGGCTTATACTTAGGTTGGTAGTCACTGCATATCGTATACCGCAAGACTGTGTTCCCATAAGTGTGTCACTACGTGTGTGTAAATACTACACTTGGCATATGTCGTAATACAACGCAATGTATACAGGTCATGCAAAGGATCGAGTCTTCACAATGACGTCACAGGTCAACTTGGAGCACGTGATCACAGTTTCTCTTTTCGTGAAAAGCTGGATTTTTTGCTTAAAAAGTGTACTGTTTTATCCCCAAATTTATACCATTTGCTGACATTGGTTTTGCTTCATATCAGAGTAACGTTTGAAGGCAAACCTTAAAAACCCCTTGGTAGCAACATCATGCCCTTTCTTTCTATGCCAAATGCCATTATATTTCTACTTTAATTGTAGGCTGGGGTCAATCTTTTAAATGTCTACAGAACCCATTTTTCTGCGGCCATGGCGCCCACCCGTTATGGTCAGTCACCTCACTATTACTTCATGTATGACAGCTTGGGTTCAGTTATTGGTCCCAAGCGTTACGTAAGGCGGGAAGTCGCCTCTCTCTCCAATCCGATGAATCTTACAAAGAGGTCAACGTTTTGACTGCCAGACTCCGAAACATCCAACTACGGGCTCGCTGGTGCTGCTATATTCCTGTAACAGACAACATGGGACAGTTAAATGGAAATTTGACTGTTGAATTCATAGGTAATCTTCCCTTCGCGAGTTATTGTGCTTCTTTAGTAAGTTTTGTGATGTTAAACTACCTTTTCTAAACATGAACGTCGCTAGGAGAATGTGGTTGGAAAAAAAGCTGATGTAAAGGTCAACAATACAGTTTCCCTTAAAACGGTGAAACGATACCTATATTCTTTCTTACATTTGTTTGATCAGAATTGACGAATAAGTTCTTTAAATGCCTATCGTTGGAGTAGGTTGGATTTCTTTTGATTAATCAATCTTTTAATGTTCTCTGTCATTATTTGTTCCAAACTACCAAGTTTTAGCGCGTTCCGAATGCTTTTCGTTGACCTTTTAGTCGGCAACTTAAGATCCGTAGTTCAACGAGGGTCAAGCTCAAATCAAGGAGTGGACTCAGTGTATATATTTTAGAGATGGGAAGATGAATCATATTCATCAAGCACATTTACGTAGCTTTCCCTTTTGCCAAGAAAGAAAATGTTTAGAACTACTTACTTGATATGAAGCAATATATTGCAAAATTATTACCTTCTTGTACAACTCAAAATACATAACTTTGTTTCGTCTTGAATTTTAAATGTTCTTGTAACTTTGTATTGCATAATGTACTGAGTGGCCTTGTAAAGTCAAGTCACCTTATTACAGGTTGACAGTGATCACATTGTGGCACAAGGTGCCGTGACTTTCGAAAAAAGAAAAAAAAACAACTACAAAGACAGTAATTTGAGTGGTACAAGAATGACATCACAAATTATTGCGTAAATATACCGACTCAAATTGAGTAAATCAGTTCTCAGTTCAGAAATTCCCCGTAATGAAAAAGTACCATTTGGCCTCATTCTTCAAGAATTGTAACATATGGTTTTGAATTTTCTAGAAGTTAACTTTAACGTGCCTCACTTGACCCTTCCTTGCAAAACGTTTTGCATTAATAACTTATAAATGCTGCAAATTACACGGAGAGACTTTTCCCCCTACAGCGTCGAGGAGGCTAAGCACCAGACAGCCTACCTGTAGATACATATTTGGTGATCTTAAGGCCGGCTAACACTTCCAAATTTGAAAAAAAAAAAACAAACAAAAAAAAAAACAAAAAAAAAAACTCAAATATGGTTATCCATTGCGCCTTCGAGCCATTCACAAACATAGCTCAAGGGATGAACTGTGATCACTTACATAGCTTTATAACGCTATACTGAAATAAGCCTTAATGTGAGGGCCTCTCCCTCTTTTCTGGAAATCTCAGCGTTTACCCGTGAGGAAAGAGTGCCGTGTACTTGTACATTAAGGGCTTTCGAAAAACCCATTCACTGAAGAAAAAATTATACACAAAAAAAAAAAACAAGTAAACAAGCAAAAACAATAAAAAACAATTGTGTCTACAAAATGAGTGTGCTGGAGGTTAAGCATGTGATTATCTTCGAACTAAGGATATAATTTAGATGTGTAAATGTATGATTAAAGTGGCTTTAGGAAGTTCTGGCTTCGAAACCCAAGTAGATTTTCAGTTTCTGCCCAACAATCAGACCCTAGGTGCGTGTAAACCTTACCATTATACGGATTCCTTCCCATCCACTTGTACACTCACCACGTAATGAATTGGCGGTTAGTCAGACGTACGTATTCCAGATCGGGAGAACGACGTAGGTTGAGAGTCAGGAAGGCCAATTGGCATGGATTTACGAAATTTGACGGTCACACTTACATTACCCATGCCTATTTACTTCACGGGGATGAGAGACCATATTGTATACCCTGCGATTGTGCTGTCACCGTCAGTCAC
>WURT03147113.1:0-11071 GCA_009936505.3 Holothuria glaberrima
AGATGACCTTTGACCTCCACCAAAAACAATAGGGTTCTTCCTCTTAACATGACAAATCCATATACCAAATATGAAAAATGTCGGTCATTGCTATCTTGAGATATCGTGTTTACAAGCTAGGCTTCACATACACACACACACACACACACAAGACATCACCATCGCATAGGATTCCTTGCCTGCCTTCGGCAAGGAATCAAAAAGAAGTTCATTAGATGTTCAATTAGTAAACACACACCAGATTCAGTCCCACCTCTGTGTTTCATTGGTATTCAGTTTATAGCAGAATCTATCCAGGATTCACATGGCCTATACAGCCTATACCAGTACAATAATATGGAAGGCCTATAGGCTGTAACTAATATAAGATCAAGGGGGTGCTAAAAATAGTAATGTCTCATGAAAATGAAAATATTGTCTAGCATCTAAACTGGCAGCAGTTAATAGTTGCTTCAAATGAAGCAATAACTTGTGCATCCTGTCAAATTGCACGAGATTATTTCACTTCCAATGACTCATGACTAGTACTGTAAATGTACTGGTTTAAACACGAAAGTGCTACCTTCCATGGTTTAAAAACAGATCAGATCCTTTTATATCAGAGTACTATATTTGCCTGTTTAGAAAATAAAGGAATGATGAGTGTGTACTGTTTTGCCAGAACCAAAGTGGGTATATACAAAAAAAAAACCAGGGAGTTACTATTTGAAAAAAAAAAAAAAAACACTGGAGTATACTCATGTAACCATCACCATAGTCAAAGGCGATTGCCCTGAATCCAGAGAGTTGCTGGATCAAAGTACAATTATTTTTATGGGTCTGCACGCGTCTGTTCTCATTGTTTCTGACTTGCTATGACATCACAATCATTCCCACCCTTAAGTTTTTAAAATTCTGACAAGAGAATGATAGGCTACTGTAGAAGCCTATACTAAGCTAGGAATGTGAGAATCCACATAAGCGGAAAGCTTTCCCCTAAAAAAACCTGCAACCGAACCTTACAAGGAGTTGGCAATGGGCTAAAGGGGAGTAATAATGATTATAGTAATAAATGAAATGACACTTGGTGTGAATCCTTGTCAGAGAATTGGAGAAAAGTTGGTGAGTGAGTAGACCCAGAAACCTCCGAGGCTTTGCAGCAAAAAGAGAATGACGGGGAGTTGCTAGCTTAACTGTTAGATTCGGGTGTAGTGTCAGAGCTACTACGAGTTGTGCTCAGTGCGCAAGATTTGCAATTAAATGTCGCAAGGGTTAAATCTGCAACATAAATTTCTAAAATTCTTACCAATCCAGCTACATCCATCCTAAACTTTGTAGGGCAGTATAAACATACAGACAGTTTAGTTTTAAATACTCTTCAAACCTGTAACAGGGGACATGTTCAGGGTTGGAATTAAATGACGGCCACAACAGCCATGGCCATCATGCCCAGGGGGATGGCCGTGGTGCCCTACAAAATCAGTCATTACTTACGGCCACGACGGCCATCGTGCCCGCAAGCACATGGCCGTAGTGCCCTCCCATCTGAATGACAAAATTCCAGCAGGATCCCACATAGAAATTTCTCAACAAAATTCCAAACACCATACCAAAAATAACTAAACAAGCACGATACCTGCCTTGCGCAGATCGAATCAGAGACTGGAAATTTACAACGTATTGCCGCCCGTTGAAACGCGACTTTAAAGTATGAGACACGCTGATCGCACAGATGTACCGCGCACCCATTATACCGCTGTGCAACACTCCGGATGCCTTGGTGAGGCTGGCCATGTGTACGGCTGAACCATAATTGTTCTTTGTACAGAAATCATGTTCATTAAGTCATGTTAGTGTTTCCACTAACCATACATCACAATTCTTTACATAATTTACTTCGTATGTACTATTGGTTCTTAATATTGTGAGTTTGAAAGTCAGACAAGAATATTTAATTTGACCAGTATATTAGCACAATCATGCGATGTGCAGACACATTATTAACGAGTCCTGCAGGTTCTGACCATAACCTACCGTAGCTTTGAGCCCAATGTGCCGTAACAGTGTGCATCGTAAAATAATTTAGCGTAAGTTTGTTACTGCAACTGGTGCACTATAAAATACCTCAACCATTTAAATTTCTCGTTAACTGCTTTCCTGTTACTCTTCTCAAAAAGCATCTAACTACTGTACACAAGATTTGGCACACACCGTGTATGTCGTTGTCACATACTGTATATGTACGAACGTTCGTTCGTCGCCTGTGCCGGTCTGTATCATATTGAAGCAGCTGCATGTGACTTTGGCACACTCCACTTTTAAGGATGGGTTTTACAAAGAAAATGAGGAAATATTTTGCTAAGATTTTGCTCTTTTTGAGATATGTTTCGACGCAAAAAATTTGCAAATAGATTAAATAGCAGTAAAAAATTATGAGCAACGTAAAGATAGGAATCATTTTAATATTTAAGTGAGTTTCAGGATGGAATTTATTTATTTTCTCTTTTATTTCGTAGCTTATGTAGTCATAATTGTTGAACTAAATTACCTTCTTTAGAAAATGTAAGCCTGTCCCCTTAATTTAAGTGATAAATATAAAATCTAGTAAATCTGGACAATTAATGTCAGGGCTCAGGGGTATATAGTGACAGTGTATGGCATGGAATCAAGCCTTAAATTAAGCAGACATAGACTGAGAGCCAAAGCTGACAAAAAGTAGCTCTCGGTTGTATGATTTTCTGGCAGAACCTGGAACAACTATTTCATGACCAGGAGTGGCTTTTAGCAATTCTTGATTTATACAAATTGACATACATTCAAACAACAAAGCTTTAGCGCTAAAAACAGAATATTGCTGACTCCCGGTTGTCTTATTTTTGAGCTGGTGGACCGGGAGCAAAACATAACAAACCGCGAGGTAAAAAGCGCCCAGTGCCCACTTAATATAAGCCTTGCCTAAAATTTCCAGCACTGTCTTTCACACTTCTTGGAAATGTGATTAATGCTCTTGCACCTGTGCTCCAATTCTGGCAAAAATTATGTCCATTTGCACATAAAACAGAACCCCTCCAAAAATGGCCATCGTGCCCTGCCATGCAAAAACAAGTGGCCTTGGTGCCCTACCTGATAGCCTTGGTGCCCTCCAAAATTCATGAATGACCAAGGCCAAATGGCTGTGCCTTCCTTCAACCTTAATTCCAGCCCTGCATGTTCCTCAATATCAGTTGAATTTATCATCATAGTAGCTGCCACAGTTAAGACAACTGGGGCTGTGGGTACCCAATGCCACAGATGTTGGACCTGCCCAGGCTGTTTTGTAATCTTTTTCAGTGGAGTAACTGTTGGATGCAACTGTAATGGCAAAGCAATGTAGCCTGACTTTTCTAGTTAAAGCACTACAAGGACTTGTTACACACACACACACACACACACACACACACACACACACACACATATATATATATATAATATATATATATTTATATATATACTCAGTACTACTGCCTGCATATATGCAGGTCTACTTGTACCATTACATTTAATTCTACAAGCAATTGAAATGACTGCCTTTAACTAGGACTTTCATCTGCACAGGTTATACGGAAATGAAGTATACCCTTTTGCCCTTAGAAAGTACAGTAACCTATGCCACCATGCTGGTTTGGTAAATTATGCATATGGAAAAAACAGTGAGGCTAGGAGTCCAAAACTACGCTTTGCTTTTTTAAGTTGTCCAGGTCATCTCTGACTGTAGGCCAACACCTGGAACTAATACTGGAAAATTTAAAGCCTGAAGGGAGATACATGCAGGAAGCCCTCAGTACATACTAAGAATAGGCCTTTATAATGTTCAGTGAAAGTAAGACCTGTCTAGATCTAACAGGTTTTAATACACAAAGGTTACATCTAGGTCAGCATAAGGCAGCAATCCTGTTCAAAAGGCTGTGAGAAAGGTATTAAATATGTCTTACCTGAATTGTATTATCATGAAATCTCCAAGACTTCCTCATACATACCTATGCCAGATTCTAACAGGTGGAACACATGTCAACTATTACATAGATGGATTGGCCTATGAAGAAATTTTTAAGCTGTACAGTCCTGCATTCTTAGGGTAAGTCTTGGACAGGCTAAGAGGAATCAGTGTTATATTGCAGCACTGTGATGTGAGTAGGGGCACTTCTCAGCCTTTTGGCTAAGACCATGTGTTGTATCTGTTCTTTTCAGCCAGTCAAGAATTGAACCACGCATGACCAACCCTGGTGTAGAGGTCTAAGGGTCAAAAGGGTGGTCAGTAAAGTTTGTGTCATTTCGGTGAGGGGGGCATAGCTCCTTTAGTGAGCAGAATTCCTGGAGTAAACATTTGGTTTCGCCCTTTCGCTCTTCGCCAGGCAATGTCCAGATCTAGTCCATGTGCAGAAGCCATGGACCAGAAAATGGTCTGCAATGCAGGATAAGAACCCTTGGGGTATTGCATATTCCAAACACACCATCAGTAAACTCTGGCTAAAACAAAGAAGGCAGATCCTTCATGAAGTCATATTCTTTCTAAAGAGTTGAGAATTTGACCCAGCATGCATTTCAATTCTGGATAACAAACAAATAAATCTGTTTCCCCTAACCTTTTCCTTGTGTTCACTTTCAAAATGTTCCACAGAGAGTAGGTGGACTGTACATTAGTGCAGTGGAGTAACTCCATCGTAGGAGCGAAATGGATTCTTTTTGTTTGTCACCAAGCAACAGCACTAGAAATAATCACATGCTCCATGTGAATGAACGGAAAACTGAAAACTACAGCAGTAGTCTGCAATGCCAGCCAAACAGCCATTGATGAGTTACCCTACCTATCAAAAGTTTAACTTGACAACTGCCATAAAATTAATATTAGAATATGATAGTTATGTTTTAAATGAAAGCAGTCTTAATGTTGTTTCAATTACAATAGCTTGCACATTCAATATCCTGTATGCCAGTACTTGTAAGTGCACATCATCCTTAAATTGCAAATTAAAACCTCACAGGTTTTTAAAGGGGACTTAAAGGTTCAATAGGTATGGTAAAATGAATTTTTTATTCACCACCACATGACTGTTTCTAAAACATGAAATGAAGATGACTGCAATTGTATTGGCACAATAGTGTGCAATGATCCTCTGTTAGCATTTTTAAATAAAAAGTTAAGACATACTTTTTTAAACGAGCTTTTAACGTTTAGTTTTCTTTGTTTGTTTCTTGTTCTTATTCTTTTGTAAGTTCTTTTATACTGTAACAGATTGTATTTTTTTACAGTTATGGCACTTTAAAATAATTTTTTATGATAATTAAAATGTAATACCTAAATGTATTCTGAAGTGGCCAGGAGTTGTAAGATGATATCTCAGAGGGCAATGACCCTTTCCTCCAATGAGGAGGCATACCCTCTTCTTACATACATGTAGTAATGGCCCTTTTCAATGTTACACAGTTGTTGCAAAGTTTACATATGCTGACTGATGCATTAAGTATGTTCTGCAATGTTAATTCATGACAGATTTGTAGTGAGTAAATAGTTTTGCACAATCGCCTGTACTACAACTCATGAGAATGGATTTGTACTGGTTCTCATACTCATCAGTGATGGATCCAGGGGGTGCAACAGCCACGTTCCCCCCTCCCCCCCTTCCTACTGGCCATCATGCAAGAAAAAAGTTGCGGCAAAAAATATGCTTCAAAATTTGTTAAATATAGCACCATTTGGAAGAGGCAAAGCAAACATTTTCCAAAGGGGAGGGGACAGCCCTCTCCTTAGATCCCTCTCCCAGGACAGGGATCACTAAAACTTGCACCCCCTCAAATGAAAATTCCTAGATACCCCCGTCTTGTACTCGCAGATTTTTGAAGTTTTGGATTGGAACTAATGCAAAATTGTGCAGTCTACTCGTACTTATGAAAGAGATGTGTACTTACATATGCTTGTACTCATGACAAGAGACATACACTTGTATTCGTACTCACAACAATGTACTCACAACACAAGTCTAATCCATGAAATCAAATAACATTACAAAGAAATATACCTCCACATGTTAACTGGGAGAAATGTTAGTTTTGGCTTTCCTGTTTACAACAGACACAAACCACAAGTCACCTTATGGAACCATACCCACAATTTGACTCAACAAGTAGACCACACAGGTGACTACCAGGGTACAAACATTGCATCAAATCTTCAGCATGAAATAACTACATTATAAAACTGGCAACTCCCTGATAAAACTACCTCAAGTGTGTCAGAACACTTCACAAACATTTTCTTTTTTTCTTTTTTTTTTGCAAGCATGTTTATCAACACTGACAGCTTCAAGGATACTGATGAGAACTATCTCAAATGTATCAACCAGAATTTATATATGCACCAAATCTTCCTTGGTTACTGGAACTAAAACCTAGCCGATAAAGAATCCTCCCTGAGCAGTGCATGACAGTGAAAATTTGCGCAACATTTCTGGTCTAATAACAAGTGTAACTTGTGTGGTAGCAAAATGATAAATGTTGCAGGTGAGATCCAAAGTGCACATGCTACACAGAACACATTTCAGTAAAGCTGCAAGTGTGAAAATTTATGCGGGTTTGACATATAGGCCTGCATGTTTACAGACACCTGGGAAATCATTAAAATACATATGTAAAGGGGATATTGGGTACTGTAGTACATGTACTAACATATGGGATGTGCAAATGTGTTGGTGAGACAGGCAAACCAATAATGATTATTATTAAAACCATAAATTTATCTGTCAGTCTTAAGAAAGGGCTGATCAGAGAAGTGTGACTGAATCTAGAAGTATAGATCAGAAGATCCTCAGAACTCTCTGTGCAGTGTATCTATGCATACAACATGCTGGGCACTGCTTAAAGGGGGAATATTCTCACCCCAGACACTTCCAATCCTCCCAACTACATTAGTTCTAGCTCCACCCATAACTGTCTTAGATTCTCCTTTGCGCAGACACAAACATAGTTTATTACTTAAGGCCATATCCTGGTGAGTATAGAAGGCCCTAATGTGTAATCAAAACACTTTCTGTGCAGGCTGTGTAATATGAGCTGCTCTGAATTTTTTAACTTTGATTTCAATCAAAGAGCAGTCCCCAACTGAGACTTTTGCTTACCCCCAAGTAAAAGTCACACTTGGGTTGATGCAAATCCCTCTTTAAAGGGAAAATGCTGTCACCCCAGCTTAGATTAGTGTAGTAGTCTACCCGGTTTCATGAATGGCTCTTGAGAGTTATGTGACATTTTTCTCACTAAATTATGAAGTTTACAAAGGAGAAACTCTTTGGCTTACCTTGAGTATGCCATATTTATGTCCTAAAATATCATGAAAGATACTTGGAAGAGAAATAAGGGGAAATTTGTGAGATGTGGCTATCATTTCAAAATAGTGTGGGGAGACTGCTTATGACCTTCAAGCAGACATGAAGGCCTACAGTCCACAATCTTCATATCTCTCATGAAAACTGTCAGCCCTGGGATGAATGTCTCCCACTTTATATGACAATGTAGCATAAAACATCTCCAAGGAGCAAAAATCTGTGCAAAAGTTTCAACACATGTTAATAGTCACACTAAATTAAAGATGATCTCCTACAAGTAACAATCCAGAAGTCGGAATTGACTCTACACTCTTCTAAAAGAATCCAAAGCCCTCAAAGGATGGACTAAAATGTTGAATTGCAATGCCACACACCTGTTGAACTATTATGAAACAAAGCATGACTAAATTTGTCCCTAATGCATCAGAGTTTTGAGTGCAACTCTCCTGTATAGCAAAAAGTGCCATACAAAAAGCGCCATACAAAAAGCATTCTGTTCAGCAATTTTTCAAATAGCAATTTTTGCCTCACTGTATAAGCAAGTAATCTCCAAAACTCCCTGTTTTGGGAA
The DNA here is from genome assembly GCA_009936505.3 of Holothuria glaberrima. NCBI lineage: Eukaryota > Metazoa > Echinodermata > Holothuroidea > Aspidochirotida > Holothuriidae > Holothuria > Holothuria glaberrima. The sequence continues at coordinate 7,906 of WURT03147113.1, forward strand.
TCTACGAGCCCCATTACTTACCTTCTATTTACCTATGTAACCCTCACCTACCCGCAATTAGTACCTGGCAGAAATGTGATAGCAAAGTGGAACCCTGGGCCCTCGGGGCGAGGGTGCCCTTCCTCTTCCTACTTCATCTGCCAAAGTCTAAACGCTTGCACGCAGGAAGAGGAAGTAGGAAGAGGAAGGGTGCCCTTGCCCCGAGGGCGCCAGGTTCTACTTTGCTATCACATCTCTGCCAGGTACTAATTGCGGGTAGGCGAGGGTTACATCTAAATAGAAGGTAAGGAGGGGCGATGTAGATTACCACATTCAGGGAGTTGACAACTCCCTGCTTGCTTCATTCTTGCTAATTTTTGCTTCACTGTGTGAGCAAGTAATACCACATTCAGAGAGTTAACAACTCCCTGCTTGCTTCGTTCTTGCTATTTTCTCTCAAAGTATAGACACCATTTAAAACAAAAAGAAACTTTGGGCTTTTTTTTCCATCAATCTCTATTTGCCTTGAGGCCCAGAGTAACCTTGAGCCTTGAAAGCAGGAGTACTCAGATTCACACCAAGGAACTAAACAACACTTTAGAGGTCATTGGTACTGAATTGCACTTCATATCAAAAGTACAACAAAGTGTGAACTATTTAAAGAGCCAATTGTTCCATTTTAACTGTATATAAACCAAAGAAGAAAAACATTTTGTTTGTCATGGCAAATTGGTCACATAGATAAATCTATTTTAATACATGAATGCAAAACCATTCCTTCAATTAGGACGACATCTATTTTACCAGATAAATACCATAATCACTCCTTCAATTAGGATGAGGTACACATGAGAATTTTCAAGTATGTAGTTCAACTACATTATATATATACACAAAACAGATGAATCATCCATGATGCATCCGTTGATGAGAAATTTTAAGCCATTAACATCACAAATCTATGTACCTGAATTCTCAAGGACCTAATTGGAACAACAGTAAGTGTAATTCGTACTTTTGTATAGATAACCCTGTAAGCTGAGAAATCTGAGGAAACTGCAACTTGTCAGTGTTGTTTGTCTGTTTGTATAAACTAGTGTTTATCACTAGACATGTTAGGATTCAGGTTTATAAGCCAGTGTCATAGCAACAGTGGGGAGGGGCTTGGGATGATCCCTCCACATGTCCCTTTCCCCCACTGGAAAATACAAGAGTGAAAAAAATATGTGCAAGTATATGAATCCATATTTCAAGCCTTCCCCCTCTCCTCCCCCATCTCCCATAAAATTAAAATCACCTTGAGTTCAAGCAATGGTATTTTCATAACTTAGTGAATGAAGTTACTATCAACAGATGGCCATGGCATTAACAAAATGGATTAATTTATTTCAAATGGTATCATATAAAAAAAATCTTACAATTGCAGGTTACCATGGACAACTTATTTCATTTTTCCTTTGCAACATTTTTTCAAGGGGGTGGGGGCATAGTTATACATTCTTAAGTTCGAAGAATCCTAAATATTAGGCTACATGAACCTACATTATCTACTGACATTTTGGACCATTAGGAAGTGACAAGTGCTGGGGCAGTAATGAGTGCCTATGGTACTTTAAACTAAAAGGTTTAAATTTGAACTCACAGAGGGGCATCATAAGCAATGACCCTTTCCTTGAAATTTTTCCACAATGTCCACCTAATCTGATGATCTGAAACATGTCTTCATTGTCCAGGCAGTAAAAACTTAAAATACATGGAGAGGTCACTTGAGGTCACCTAAGAATTTAACAAAAATTTTCATACCATGGTGAAGGCAAAGTTAAACCATGCTGTGTAAGAAGTATTTCTATAGCCTAATAATTCTGTGACCCACTCTCTAATTAGAAACTAATTTTGTTTGGTCAACTGTGAAGTAACAAAATATTGACTTTCCATACTCATATTGCTGCATCAATCTGGCCATCTGTGCTATCATCTAAAATATATTGGCCTACATACAGGATTTCTATGAGCTTGAAGACCGACTCATTTAATTGCACTAAGGTTTCTTCCCAAGAATAATTAGCAAAGTCCTGAAATACATGCATCATCATATATGATTGCAGGCTTGCAGCATTACACCAATAACTTTGTGCTGTATAAACCAGCCTATTTGCTAATTCAGTTCCATGAACTGCTACTGGTTCAACAGTGTGTTCCATGTGTATGCTAATGTCATTCTCGTCCATTCAATGACAGTCTCTCACAGTCCTCTTTTACTTCATCCTTTCAAAATTGGTCTCCCTTCATCAGCTCTTTGGGATGACAATCATCATCCTCTATGACTAATCACCCAAGAGGTACATATACACCTGCAACAGCCTCTTCATTTAACTGAGAGAAAAATCACTCCATTAACATCCTAAAATCCAATATCCTTCAGCTTGTACAGTCTTTTCAATAAACTATGTGTTGCCTGCATTCCTTGTGTATGTGTATGTCCCCAGTATAAGCTGTCTACAACAGCAACAGCAGATAAACACTTTGAGGAATGCTATAGCAATGATTGCAACAAGCCATAGAGGCCATTCCCAGGGTGACCTGATGTGGGGATTCTTCCTTTCTTTTTTCTTTTTTTTGGCCAGGGAGGTAGGTGATTAATCTACCCTGAAGGATGAGGACAAAACAGGGTCATATCTGACACCAAATAAGGACAAAAAGATGCTACCAGCTTTCAAAACAGGACTAGTATAAGAAACCTGGCAATCACACAGTAGTAGAGTGTCAACAGTGTTTTGTGAAGTAGCCTACATTTTGACCATACTTAAGATATTGTTACTCTGCCCTTGCAGTTTTGCTGAGTAAGGTTACTAATGGGAGAGCTGGGTTATCCAAGTACATGGGACAGCTGGGTTATCCAAGCCATGGAACCAGGGAGCTGCCACTCTAAGGGCAGGTGATGGGGACCATGCATGATTAACTGAATCATCTTTAAAACTATGAGTGTGTTCCCACTTGAGTACGAGCAGGCAATCAGATCCGGATCTGACCCCGAGCAGGAGATCAATTTGTAAGTGGGAACGCTCTCGTTCCCCGGATCAGATCTTGAGAGCTTGATCGCCCCTTCGGAAAGGATCAGATCGCGCGCAGGCGATCAAAAAAACAAGTGGGAACACAACGGGGGATCAAGGTGACCCGAGATCAAAGC
>WURT03147135.1:9449-28870 GCA_009936505.3 Holothuria glaberrima
ACAATATTCGAACTTTCCACAACATACCCCCAAACACCATATGAATGGTTTACAAGGAGTTGTTGGTCTTACCTTACTTCTTCTTTATCATTGTGAAAGGTCCTATTATCATAAAGCTACAATAGGACCTTTCACAATGAAAGGTCCTATTGTAGCTTTATGACCATAATCTACAAAATACCTAAAACTATGGGCAGGTCAGGCCAAGGCTTGGTACTGGCCCCTGAGTGCATGGAGGGGATCAGTGTGCAATATGTTTTGGTATCATATGAAAGATTATAATTACCTTTTCCGAACAACACTTATCTTCAATCGTATTTTGGTGGAAGATCATTCCTTATGAAAAACAAAGACTGAAATTCTATTCCTACATTCACCTCTACACTGTACAAAGTGGTTGCAGGCACCAGGTGTGAGGCATGCATACTTCATGAGTGTGCGGTCTTGAACGGGTTAAACTGTTACATAAACATGTAGAAATGACCCAAACAGATGTAGAAACACACACTTGAAGAATATGCAAGGCTTCACCTGAGTGCATCTCTTTGGTTTCGAAGGGAAAGCACCATTGTGTTTCAGTAGTATCTATGGTTATGCTGTGCATGTGTACTGTAAATATGCCTACTGCATGTCTTTTGCCCTTCAGTGCCTAGGAATCTCAAACGTGGGATGTCACATGAAATTCCTCTATATGCTTCACACAAGAAACATACCAAGAGTTCTTTTATTAACTAGGGGTTCAATGCCCTGTTTCATAAAGGATTAAGATAGACCTTAAGTAGTGCTGGGACTCGCTAACCGTGCGCCACTGAGGAAAATTGGGATCATGCCAATACCTGCAAAGAAGCCTTTCAATCCACCCTCTCAGATATCTTATAAACGTGACATCTCAAGATCACTTTAATCAGCCAATTGTTTGTTATTTTACACAAGAAACAAACTGTTATTAAATGTTACCCATCGTTAAATTTGCAGTGTCTCAAAAATAAACTGCTGTAGGCACTGACCACAATACGGGATGAGAAGATACCAAGCACAAGTAGTGCTCCTGATCATAACACAAAGTCAATGGGGACTTCCATTGACTTAACTACATGCCAGAATACACACAAAATTTTGTATTGACCGTGTCACGGGTTGTGATTGACTGGTTGATCTTACACTCGCGAACCCGCTACAACTGCTTCTGCAAAACATGCTTCACTCATGATCTCCCTAGTCGCTACAGTTAGTTCTGCAAAATTTTCAACGTTTACCACTATGGCGAGCATTCGTTAACCTTTTGCAAATACTTTGCGAGTATTCGTTTTCAAAATTCACTCACCATTCCCAGCACTAACCTTAAGGTTGATTTCAATCAGATGATTGGATGGGAGATCAAACTTGAGATCTTTTGTATAAAACAAGGCCCAAATCAACCTTTACATCGATAGAGACTGCCTATAGTCCTTAGAACAGCTCTTTTATCCTTAACCTGATCATTTGCCCCACAGTTTGTAAGACTGAACCATAAGTTTAAAGCCCATTGGTTCATGAGCTCATTGAATTGTGGGAAGCATACATTATTGTATGGTGTAATTAATACCAATAGGCTGTAGTAACGATGAATGGTGGGACTTTCGGGCTATAGCCTGTAATTTTAATAACAAATAGAACACCCTCTGTGCTCTTTGAACTGTTTCTGTACAGTGCACAACACACATTCAGTCTCAAACACTGAGATCAATTTATTGACACCTTGCAATCATTAATAATTCTGAGTGGCATAACAAACATAAATGCTTATTTATATAGCCTTTTACATTACTTCCCTAAAGGTGTATATACATCTTAGATTCTGCCACTTGTCTGAAGAGGAAGGCTTCACTCTGTGTATAAGTAAACGGCAGCAGTACTATACCATGTAAACTGGCAGTTTGTCAAAACCAATATCTAGAGAAATGTACTGCAGAGTTAGCAGAGCATAGAGTACATTTTTGCACTAGCCTAAATCATGATAGACAAAGATGCCACTTTTGAGCAGTAATGAGTTATATCTGAACAGCCTTAGCCATGGTTACTAGTCTCTTCTCCCTTGAATAAATGATGTTATCCTTTTATTACTAGCCTTTTTGCTGTCAAACAATGAGGATATTTATGATATTACCTTTTGCCAAATGCTCAGCTTAACATAATTGTATGTGGGCCTGAGAAATAAAATTTGTCTTTTATAAATAAGTCATAATTTGTCATATGCAGTGATGGGGCCCTGCTAATCCATCACATTTGACCTTTTAGAAAACTCCATTATCTATGTTCCTACTAACATTTGGGGATCCTAGCTTAAAGAAGTCTTGTAATGACATTTTCATTTAAAGGGACTGAGCAGTTCCTCAAGTTTATTTTCAAACATCAGCTGCATCTCATAAATTTTCTTTCAGATCTTTGACAAGTATGTTTTATTATGTTCTAATTAAACAAATTGAATACTTAAAGCCATACACTCGTCACCCCAAAGTATATTTTTAGTGTGGGGGTATCGAAATCCTCAGTTGGTGACTGCTCTGTGATTGACAACAAAGTTTGAAAATTCAAAACATGTAGAGGATCTCACATTCTACACAATGCAGAGAGAGTGCTTGTATTACACATTATAGCCTTCTGTGCTCACCTGGAGACATGTCCTGAAGCAATAAAATAGGTTTGTATCTGAACAAGGAGGAGCTTTAGGCCTACATGCAGTTATGGGAGAAGCTTAAGGTTGGTTACCTAGTTGGTAGACATGTAAAGTCTGGGATGACAAGAGTTGTCCTTTAAGGTAAATCAAGTGTTGCTCTGCTTGAATTTACCAAATAAGTAATAAAAATACTGTCACATGATTGAAAGGAGCTATTCCTGATTTGGAATGACAGGGTATACTATTAATTCAAGTTGGGGTGACTGCATTTCCCAATAGGTACCGTATCCTTTTAGGGTCAGGAAGCCACTCTTTGAAGACCCTACAGACGCATTTCATGTGGTGTCACAGAATTGAGATTCCCAGCACTGCTGAGTGCAGGGATGGTATTTACAGTCATGGCATAACCACAGATACTGCTGCAACACAATGGACACTTGCCTGGCAAAATGTCTGACAACCAAAGAGACGTGCAATCCATGACATCGGTGAAACACCTCTATACCATGACTGACTGTGGACAAACACCAGTGAGATTCCCCTTCTCTTTTCAATTATGCTCAGTGGGTAACAAGGCAGGGATGTAGTAACTGCTTCTAATCATAGTCGCAGAACCTCCATTTCAGACCAGACTAATCTTATAAATCAACCTCCATGGTCAATTTAAACATGATAGCTACCTATTTTCTGGGGAACACCAAAGAAAGAAGTTTTAATTAAATCTCAGTTAACAAACAATGATACTATCAGTTTTACAACAAAGGAGCTATATTTACCAAAAAAAAAATGAAAGTGGAAACATGCAGCACTGTACAGTATGTTGCTATCAATACAAGCTTGTTATCTGATCAAAGTTAATGATTTGATTTAATTTATTCTGCAATTTAGTACATTCAGTGAATTAACATTCACAGCTTTCAAAATTTAAGAAAGCACATACAAATATGCACATATAAAATTACACCTTGAAGTAAGAAAATACAAGATGGTTTAAGTTGATGAAATTGCACAAGCAATTAAGTCTGGGATGACAAATTTCACAAAATATCAAATTTTATTGCATGACTATTGGGCCTCCATTTCAATCAATTGCAATAAAATTGATTTTCTCTACCCACTTCTCATTGTTCATGCACACTGCAAGGACACTTTGGCAATTGAGTCAAAATGCAATCGTATATTGTAAATTTAACATATTGGGCATGCATGCCACTATACAAGTAGGAAGAAATATAAACTTAGAAGAGGCTTACCATAAAGTGACCTTTTCACTTGATATACAATGACTTTGAGACGATTTTTAGGGTTTTATATCCCACAAAGCAGCAGAAGCACTAGGATATGCCCCAAATGAGGGGCCAAAATCCTTGATTGGGCCTCGATAAAGGCAACTGGTTGCTAGAAAGATGGTGAATCCAAAATTTTTAACTGGGAAAGAGTCCTTAAACTTGAGGCAATTATAGGAGAGTATGCTCTACTTGACAGAAGAAACGAGTTAACTGTTAGGTCACCATTCATGATTGCATACTTAAAAGTAATCATAACTGAAAAATTTCCCTTACTGGTGGGCCATGCCCCTCCCCCCCTCCTCCATCTGGTGCAACCCCTGCCATAAAATGCTAGTAATTAGCTTAACTTATCTTTTATATGCATTTCATCTCATACCAGACCCATCTTTTCTGAATATCTTCTATAGGATTGCGTGCTGCTATATTTATAGTACCCCGATCATTCTTGAATTTTAATTATTTACAAAACAGTGAAGCTCATGCAAGGACTACGTTAAGTACTCTTAGATCTTAGAGAGTTGGTTTATTTATCATACACAGTCGAGCTAGCAATATAAAATCCACCAATAGTGCATGCAGCTTCAACATCACATAATTGACTGCATCCCTGCCAGGGTTGTCTCCGGACCAAACTTAATGCCGGGTGGTAATTCTTGACTTTCACTACTGTATATTTAATCTGTCAATGCAACTTAACAATCACGACCTAAATACGTGTTTAACTGCAAGACGGCATGCATGCTCCCAAGGGGTGGATATGATTTTTCACTTTAAATTAATGCTCCAATTGACTGTCTCATTCTGAGATTCATGTTACTGTACATCCAAATTTCTTTCAAAAATCATAAAATGATAGACTTTACAATACCATCATTGGGAAAAAGTGCTGGGTGGAATGTTTTATTTTAACATGAGAGGTGGGTGCAAATTACTAGTCCCAGGTGGGGCTGACCAGAGCCACCCGGCGTAGTGACATCCCTGATACCTGCAAATACAACATTGGGCTGTAAGAATACCTGTTAAGTAGAAGGTTTAATGATACTACCAAAAAATTTTCAGATTCTTTCAGTTGTGGAATGTAGCATTTCTAAAATTCTTGTCATGAATGCTATTTAGTACAGAAAATAACAATATGACCATGCTGTGTAAGCCTTTATGACCCATCTCAGTAGACTGCAATGTGTTACATACATCTCCTGTATTCATTAATCTGGGAAATGATGAGTTTCTATACCATCAAAAAAGAAATGAAAACAAAACAATAAAATCGCTGCATCTATGAATAGTTTCTACCTCACAAATTATTTCTTCACAAAATGATCATACTACAAGTAAACAATTACGGCAAGAAAGGTTCCCGCACACTATACTGCATACAGTAAATACCCAGCAAATTGCAATAGGATGCAGATTGTACGTACTCTGTATTCTCTACTCCAACTTTACCTCTCTGTTTGCTGTCCTCTATCTCTCGACCTCTGAACACAATCAAACTCTACTGTCCCCTCAGAGGAATCTGGATCTTAAGCGCAGAACAAATGAGTGACAGAATTTTTAGCTTGCAGGTTAACAAAACACTAATCAGTTTAAAGTCACCTCTTTATTTCAGCCTGGTTTGAGATTATTCAGGAGACAGACTACAAAGTAGATAGCAAACACTTTGTGTTTATGTGAAAACATCAGAGTTAGACAGCTATATCCTGCAGTGAAAAAGAGTTTGTGTGTACATATTTTATTAAAGCTTTTAAAGGAGTGGGAGAAGTTCTCTGACATAATTTCCTTGTGCTAGGACTAACCAGAATTCGTAGCACTGTAGGAAATTTTCTGGCCTCAAAATATCTTTATTGCATTATACATGCCAGAGATGACACTGAGATGGGATACAGGAACAGTTAACATTTTTGCATAAGAGGTAATGTACCATTAATACTGTAACAAGAAACAGAAATGATATATATTGAGCAAACCAACGTTCCACAGTCATACATTTTTCACTGGAGGGGGAGGGGTGAAGAAGGAGGAATGGTGTACCAACAAAAAGTTTGCTAGAAGTGACATTTTCAATGTCTTTACAAATTACATCTAGACAATTTTTAATTAAAAATCTTGTAACCACATACCAATGTGATAAAAAATTTTCCTTCTTGGGGGAAATTACCACCCCATCCTCACTGTATGCTTACATGGCAGTCACAGTATGCTGGTCCTGTGGTCCAAATTCTTAACACTGAATAGTTTAAGTTTCATCATCTGGACCATTTGCAAGTTATCTTTATGCTGAAGTCCACATAAATAGTGTACTGACCTACAAATTAAATGCAGATTAAACAAGGTGTTCTCGCAAGTACTGCTTGTACTCAAAAGTGGAGTGGGGCTTAGAACATTTATAATTTTGGAGGTCTTTCTATAGCAAGATTCCGCAGCAAAAACTTTACTTCCAGTATTTTCAGTTGATTCATCTCAATATTAAAAGTTACGAATACCTTCCTTCTACCATTACAGCAAACTGATAACTTACACAGTAATGGTTTCTAAGAATTTCTCTATGGATGCATTCTTACTCATATCAATGTCAGTAAAGTATACACATACCAATTCAGAATTCACCTTATTTTAGTGGGATTACTACCATATACAGATTACCCTCAAAATTTAACATTTGACATGTGAATACCATCTGTTGGCAAGCACTGAATGCATTCAAGAATAACAAAGCCTCTAAACAAAAGGTTGTCTCAAAACTCCCCATGGACCATATGCGACCCACAACATGTAATAAAATGGCTCATGGATACTTTGAGGAGCCCTACAATTTAAAAAGAAAACAGGCTGCTTAATTTAGTCCTGGCTACTACAACAACTTTAAAGTAGAAACTCAAGCAAATATTGCCCTAAACTTGAAACACTGGAGAAACCCCACACTACATGTATAACATGTTTCCCAGGCATATATAGCCTTTTGTACCATGTATAATTATCATACATGTGATTAAATTCAGGCAAAGATGTCAACACCTGAAACCAATGAACAAAAGAAATCGCTGCCAGCTGAATATATCACAGATAATCAAGGACAAAGCTAAATTATCTGACTAGCATCATTTTGGAGAAAAAAATCAGAAAGTACTCAGCTGTAAGTATAAATTATTAATAGTATATACAGTACACACAGCATGTGCTTTGTTAATGACTTTAATATCTTCAAAATGTATACAAATAATATACAGTACTGTTGATTCATTCCCTCCAGTCTTAAAAGTGGCAAGCTAAACAAAGTCACAATTTCATAAGCCTACCATACTGAAACCAATTAATAAGGCCTATTCATCATTTCTCGTACCAAACCTTGCATATAAAAGATATTCTTCTACTAAGCCTATAGTTTTGGCATAAAACAATACTTCTACCCCTGACTGTACACCTTTGACATTTAAAACAAATCTCACCTACCACCATCCCTACAGAAGCAAACATCGCCACAATTTGCAGTTGGAAGTATAGATTTGCTAAACCGCTGAGTGTGTTGATCTTAGACTACCAGTTTTACTGGGAGCAAAAGCAGGCAACACTCAGGCTGTGACATTGAAAGTGCTGTCCAATTTTAGCTAGCAAAATGTGTTCTTTCCGTCTACTATGTAACTCCTGAAATATGAGGAATGTAATCTAAAATTACCGCAAGCGATGTTACTTTGTAGATGGGGTTTTTTCTAGGGAGTAGATAAGAAACATGTTATGAATGCCGCGGTGTACAAATTAATGAAACAGCTGGGAATATTCTACAAACTAGTTTGTTACAAAATACAGCTGCCTGACAGAACACAGTCTTCCTTGAATGTTTCTTTAGACTGGACCTCTTAGTAGGCCCTGGAGATTGAACCTTAGTGAAACTTGACACATTTACACAGATGACAGATCTGTTCTAAGCTCTTGAAGTTATCAAGTTGGTGATTCCCTCATTTAAAAGTTCACCTAAGGGCTAGGAATACTTAATTAAATGTCACAGGGTTGAAAAAGTTTGCTGCTGACTGGCAAATGATTTCAGCGGTGGCAGTGCACAATTTAGAGCAGTTCAGACTTGTTCGCATTTGTGGTACATCACCACAGTTTGTGACAATTACTGTACAATACTCACTGTTACACATAATGTGAAGTGTACACATCAAAGAATGGCAATTGACCTGAAGCATTGATGTCACACAATGTCATTTTGGAGGGTAAAAAATGAAGCACACTGCACGCATGACTTCGCATGACTTCACGCTCATGGTAGACCTGCATGCATATCGACCAGTACACAAATCAGCAGATTTTGTGGCTGTAAGTTGCAATGGTAAACACTTACCTCCACAGGAGGGGGGGGGGTCACCTTCTGTTCTGTGACATCATATGCGTAAGGTCTAGTAACTGGGTTTTAAATTGTACATACACTTGCCAATAATGAAAACTGTATAAATTTAAGGGGGATATGCAATAACATTAATAATTTGGTATGTATTCCCAACAAATTATGCTAGTGTGAATTTACAACTAACATACTTACACAGGAGTTCAAAATTAGCAGTTACCCCCCATTCACCACAATGTGAGTAAACACAGTGGCAGACACGTAAAAATAAATTTCCTTCTAGTCCAGCAGGCAATTTAGAAAGAGCTCAGTCAAGATGGAAAACTGTCAGGTCTATATTACCAGCATCAGTGGAAGCAATACAAATGCCAATTACAGGGAAAGTTAATTTAGCAAATTAAAGTTTCTAGTGGAAAATATCACAACTCCTACCATGGCCGTACTATTTTTAAGGCAAGGTAGAAAATGTGAGCATGCATCTCTCAAAAATTGAATAAACTTTTTGGCAGAGACATGCAGACTTGGCAAAAAGGGCTCCAGACTTCCCATAGATTGCCTATTAATGAATCTATTATACGTAGATCTTCTGTTTGAGGGGTAGGAAGACTTTTGAATCATACTTTGCATTTGAATGCCTTCCTTCTATTTTTACTATATTACAAATATTACTGGAAGTTCCAGAATGTGGATGAAACTTGTCTAATACCTGGACATAATTTGAGAGAGGATTATCCACCACCCTTTGGATATTGTCAGCAGTACCATACCAAATGTAATGTTAAATAAAAATTTCTAAAATACTTAATTTTAGTGTATTCTGCTTCCTTTTGATAAGTCTATCACTTATAATTATAACCTGACATACAAACCATACTCAGAAATGTTTCTCGAGGTCTAACTTTCATCTATTGTAATGACCTGAAATGCAAACTGTGGTAAGAAATGTTTTGTGAATCCAACCATAATCTATGGTTCCCACTAGTGTTGGACTGATCATGAGTACTCCATGTCAGTATCGGCCAGTGTTCTTCTTTTGTTCTCTCTCTGTATGGTAAAATTCATCTCAAATGCTTGATACTACCTACTGTAAAAAATATTTCTCATTCTATACCTCATACAAACAGTACATTATTTGAATATGTTTGATTTTTTAGTCCAAATTTTTAACCCTGTAAAAATTTATCACCTATAGTGGAAGTGCCCAATAGCCTATGCCTTATTGTGCAGTATGCTCATTGTTCAAATATCATTATCAGAATGGTATCAGCCGACAACGACAACTGCAATCCTTGTCAGTAATATTGACATTTTGTTAAATGGTTACAACACTAGTTCTGATCTAAAATACAAAGTGCAGTAAGAAATGTTTTCCAAAGTCTTACCATCATTTGTGGTTGTGACCATACATGCAAAATGTGTTAAGAAATATTTCCTGCACTCTACCCACCATTTGCAGTTAAAGTCTTAAATACGAAATGTGGCATTTGTTTCCCAAAATTCACCTTTGGGGTACTACAATCTAGTAGTATTTAATCTTGCACCATATATGGAAATTAGAAACAAAAACTGGTCATTTCTCATGTGACTCTTGTAAAGGCTTGTAAAATGAGATAAAGCCCAAAGGTCAGAAATCTGGAGTCACTGTTATGACCTTCCTATTTTCATCATCTTGTATTGCAGGAACATTAAATGTTCCTGTGGGAGGGATAATTCAGGCATTCAATCACCCTTGTCTCTAACGACAATTAGTGTCACAATGACACCCACATTTTGCTTAAGTCCTTGGTGACTCTTCAACCTCCCTTTTGAAAAGGGGAAAAGAAAAGTTTCTGTTTTTTCTTCCTTTGTTACAAATATCACTTAATGCTAAACTGTAAACAGCATGCATCCCAGCTCAGTGTCATATGTAACTGAAAGAAGGCACTAAAACTGGTGCAGCCAGCTATAAGGCAGTATGATGGAATGAAATTCATCTAGTGAAGATGAATATTTAAATATGTAAATAGCTTAGTATGACAGCCTAGCATGGCAAAATATTGTGACAGCACAGCATATGCATACCACAGCATAGTAGCATACCATGATAGCATACTACAGTAGCATCCCACAATAGTATAGTGTGATAGCGTGGTGTACAGCAGGAATGTGTAACCTTTTTGAACACAGGGCCAAATCATGTTGCTGTGACCATCTGAGGGGCCGCAGTAAAACAGGTGTGTATAAGGGTGGCGTCTTACCCTCACTCCTCCCCTGCCCCTCCCCCCATTAGAGTGATCAATGTGCCCATCTAGGCAGACCCACATGTGCTCAATGATAATATTGTAGTATGGGCCTTCTAAATGTTGGCGAAACTTGCCCCGATGTGGTAGGTTTCATCTCTATTTTATCAACAAAAATGTAAACTCAGATTTAGAATGCATTTTTTAAGTGAACTTACATCAAATTTACATAAGTTGCAGTCAAATGACAAGACATACGAGGGCCGAAAATGGGGTAAATCAAAATTATTTTGCAGGTCGCACAGGAGTTGCGGGCCGCAGGTTGCACACCCCTGGTGTAAAGTAATAGCATGGTGTGATACCATGGCATAACATAGCATATATGTACAAGAGGTGAACTTAAATAGTACAGCATTTCGATATGATTCCTTGCAGATGGCAGACGGACTCTATTTAATACTGGTGATGATGATACTGGTGATGATGATGAATGTTGTGTGTGTTACATTTTCCTTGTAAATATGGTATCTCAAGAAGGGTGCCCAAAAGGAAACTCATTAATGTGTGGCATGTGGATACCCTTTACTGAGTCAAAGACCCTATTTGTTTTGGCAGAGGTCAAAAGGTCACTTGGGAGCACCAGAAAACCTTCTAACACCATATCTCAAGGAGAGTAACTTTGATGAATCTTATACTTTGCTTGTGGTTGCCTTCTAAAACCCTGGTGGAGGTTGAAAATCATTTGAAATGAAATCACCAGAAGTCAAAGGTATTAACCTCAGCAACTGCTATTTCACTTGGTATCTCAAGATATGTAATCTTAAAGAATCTTATACTTGACATGTGGATGGTCAATACTGATTACATGACGCCTCTTGTTTTGGTGGAGTTCACATCATTTGAGGTCACCAGAAATTAAATTTTTATATCTTCTAAGTATGATATACAGTATGAAGGAAAATTTCCACGAATCTTACACCCGGCATGTGGGTGCCCTACATTGAGGATATGGGTCTATAAATTTTGGTGAAGGTCACTGTAGGTCATCTGAGGTCTCAACAGTCCAAGCTGTGCAAACCTTGCAACCATGGTTTGTCATATGTGAAACATATCTGGATATCATATCTGATATGTAGCACCCAAAATTAAAATCAAGAAGCTCATTTATGACCATGTTTCAAAACATGATATCAATCTGTCTCATCCAGTCACAACTACATGTTTGGTCTAGTGGTAGAGCATCTGCCTCTCACCCAGGAGGCCCAGGTTCGATTCCCAGGTCGAGTCATACAAAAGACTTTAAAAGTGGAACCTACTGCCGCTGTGTGTTATGCTCGGCATAAGCAATGGAGTAAGGCAAAACAATCCAGTGCCCCACAACTGGAAAACCAAGAGGTTATAAGTTGAGGCGTAAAACCCAATCTAACTAACTCATCCAGGCACATGGATTCATATCTTTTCATATCTATAGGGAGGTTTCACACGCACAAAGTCAACTATCGCAACGACATTCTGGAGGACAAATAAAGGTGGATGCTTTGTCATGCACTAAAGCAATGAGCTTGGTAGTGCTGCATGGCACATTTGTCTTCCAGAATAATTAGTGCGTTCACTGAATTTGACCTTTTGACCTTTGGTGCAAGCTCCCTATACCTAAATTTAAGCATAGTTACTTCACAATTAAAAGGCCAACTTGAAACCACAGAGTAAAATGATAACCAAGTTTCAAGGAATCACTGAGACTTTTGGCTCTCTGCATAAAGAATCTCACAACATGACATGCAATGTCTCATAAACATGATTATTTTGAAACATGATCAAAATATTCTCCATAGTTTTTGTAACATATCCTGTGCATCTTTTCCAAAGTTACAAAATGTACACCTTTCATGAAATCCAGGTAACGTATCAAGATACGTTGAAAATTAAATCTCTATTGCAAAAAAGGATGATGTGTAAACAGAAAGGGGCAAACTAAAGGGTTGATGGAAACAGGGCTCAAGCCTGCATGCGTGCAAGTTTAACAAGTAGCACACTAATCAGTCTAGTAGCACTGTTCAATCTGCAACTTTTGTAACATTCATACACTGTGACTGTTTACAGATGTTTCTCACTCACAGACATTTCAAATGCCACCACATAATTGCAATGAGGCCCTGCTGGCTGTATAGTACAGTACTGTCTACACATAGGGGTTTACACATGTGATGTCAAGGTCTCATCACTTAAAAAGATGACAGTGTGTACACTTATGAGTGTACATATGTAAGGTATCCTGTAATATGTCTGTTCAGCTGTGATGTTTACATTGTACATGCTGAAAGCATGCAACTGAGAACCAAGGTCTTCACGTAACCAGGGGACGAATTAAGCTGTATATACTCATCACAACTGTGGTGCTTTAATCAACATTTGTACATATTGCACAAACAGATTGCAATGAATGGGACTTTCCAACGACACACTTTTGCTAATCCAAATTTGAATTCTAATTTATCTTTTGCAAGTAAACTACCAGTACTAGAAAAAATGGCATTTCTGTAGTTTAACGTACATGGAAGATATAAATGGTTTTGTACAATCATGTTGACCCCCTTAAAATTTACCACGTGCAGATGTATACAAAATTGCCATAACATTTTAACTTCACCCAGACTTTCAAGTAACCCGTTTTTAGTCAGATGGGCCGCAAAAATTTTTTAGAGTATTTGTCTTTCATTGACTATTAGCACTGAACCCAGATGTAAGTGCATATCAATAACCTACTTAAAGGTTCAGCTACATACAGCCATTCAAGTCTTTAAATCCACACTTGCAGTACAAAGGTGCATGCTTTGACAAGGTTACTGGCTTTTGTCTTCTGATGACAGTGACCCAACTGAACTTTGACCTCTAGACAAACTTGCATCAATGAGGTAACTACTGCAGAGAAATAGCACTACATCTTTGATTTTTGTTAATAAATTCATACTACCAATGACATTTTCAATTATCAATTATTGACCTTGTTTGACCTTGCATGACCTATTTCCCCAGGTAGTAAACCTGTCGTGCCTAAAAGTTTGCTGAGACTATACAAATGAGGAGTTCATTCTGAAAGTTGGCAATACTGAGTAATTAATACTAGTAAATAATATTAATATCTACATACAAATTAACTTCAAAGTTTATTTTTAAGAATTTCTTTGTGCTGAGAAGAAAAAAAATTCAATCTGGTATACACAAAAAGTTTACTGCCTTTACAAACTGGTGACATTTTTAAACAAGAACAAAAAGGAATGTAACAGTACCATGTACCTAAAATGTTTTAAGGTTTTTTCCTGAATTTGATAAAAATGTCAAAGTGCTTCATATTTGCAAACAAAATTTGAGCTCTATTTTTGCCGCTGGTGCTGATCATGCACACACACTATATACTGTAACATGCCCTCAGTATTCTAGGCATGTGAACCTTAATTGTTAATTTGTTATATATTTGATCTAAGGAACCAGAGTATGCACTTGTTTTGCGATTCATACCTGTACACCTTTTAAAGGCATTTCCTAAAAATCAATACATCCAGACAGCCTAGAAAATTGAAAAGAAATGCCTCAGGTTATGACTATCCTCAAATCTTCACCATTTTAAGGCTTTTTGCTGCATTTGTCATAAAATGTCAAAATACTTCTAAACTTGTAAAAAAAAATTGAACTCTTCTTTTTCCCATTTTGCTACACATGCACACACACTTTATGACATATACTGTACTCAGTATTCTAGGTCCATAAACCTTTTTTGTCAATGTTATATATATTTGATCTAAGGATCCAGAGTATGCACTTGTTTTGCAATTCATACCACTACTGTACCTTTTAAAGGCATTTCCTAAAAATCAATACATCCAGACAGCCTAGAAAATTGAAAAGAAATGCCTTAGGGTTATGACTATCCTCAAATCTTCACCATCAAATAAATTGAATGAAGTTCTGCAGGCTAAGCAGACCCTAATCCCCACTGTGGCATTCAAAAACAGAGAGAACTGAAAATATTGAGGAAAGGATGATGCCTTTTTACAATAGTCTAAGTGCATTCCTGGTCAAAAAGAAACTGAACCCCACTGAAATTGGCAAGGGTGGGGAGGAGAGAATATTTGTGGCCGTGACCAGACAACTTCAATGAGATAGCTACAGTATGTATAGGGATGATCTCTGTGATGTATTTATCAAGCCTTCTGCCCAAGCATTTTTACCCACTTCCATTCAAATATGTTGCCCCAAAGAGAATTGCTTTCTGTCTGACAGAGTAATTACTCTGGCGTCGTCAAAACTAAAGAGCAACTTTTTCTTGCAATCGATTTTAAATTTACATTAAAAGGAAACAAAAGTTTGTGCCCGCTTAATCACAGCTGCAGTTATAATTGAAGTGTGAGAAGCATGAGGCTAAGTTAATATGCAAGTCTCTCAACTAAATCTTAAAAGAAAAAATGAAATAAAAAACACACTAGCACTTTCATGCAAAGTGTTGAAATGCCTTGTTTGCAAACATGTCAAAAAGGGTACTGACATGAGTGTTTTTCCTTGCTAAGTCTGAGAAGATAAAAAAAAAATTATGCTTGAACTATACATTGTGTAGAATAGAGGGATGAAAATAACATGAGCTCTGCAGCTTGATTCTTCTTAAAACTGTACTGGGCTAGAAAATATAAAAAAAAATTGAGAGGAGGGACCTGGTTGGCTTCATGAATTTTTAAGACAATACACTTATGAAAATCTTCAGCTTTTAAGCTTGTAGCCAGGTTGTCTTATGGAGAAGGTTGTTTTTACCTTCAAAACAGACATGTGAATATATTTATGGATGCAGAGGCTTTCCTGTGAGTAAGGTCATGTCTAAGGGAATGTTACAATGGGAAATTCCGAACAATCAAGAATGCTGACTGGGCAGCATTTTGCACATTTTGAAGTAAAAATGTATTTCCAATTGTTAGCAAGACTCCATACATTGCTGTGTTCCCTCCATCCATTCAATTAATGGGCTTGATTTTATTATGTAACTTTACAATAAAGCAACTATCCTTGATTTTGTAAAAATTGCCACAATCTTTGGACTCCTAAATTATCTTATATTTTTGTGAAAATCTGATAATTCTAAATTTGCATCATTCATACATTTTCATACTTTTTACTGATTATTTCACTAGTTATCTTATTAGTTTGCCCCTGGACTCCAGCAATGCAGGCTTAGTTAACTGTAATATTTGTGCAGTCAGGTACCTCCAACCTTTCAAGTTGAATCTCTGAAATGCAGTTGCACAGCTAACTCACATGTATGGCCTGTACTCCGCCAATATGAATTAATATATCAGCAGTCTTGCCTACTTTAGTAAGCCTATATATTATAGCATTTTTACAACTGAGTTACCGAATGGCTATTGTCTGAGAATTATAGTGCTACTGAAGGCAAGAAAGTAGAGAGATGAAAACGAAAAAAAAGACAAAAGAGCCAGACGGCTATTTTATAATATTTCACTGAAACTCTTAGCAGACAATTTTATGATTTTACTACAGCCAGGTAACTTGATGGTACCATTAAGCAGTCATGGGAAGGGGAGTCACAGGAAAAGGTAGTCACTTACTCTTGGCCAGGAGTCAGGACTAAAAAATAGAGTTGGTAGTCTAGCAAGGCCTACTCCAATGTATTCCCTATAAGTAGCCAACAGCAGTCAACTTTACCAGCACAATGAGAGTACCACAATTGAAATCTCCGTCTTTAAAGGCAATAGGCAATTACCCCAAAATTTGCTTTGAAAAATTAGCAAACTCTTTCAAATCTCCTCTTATTGCATTACAAGCACATCTAAAGCCATTTTGAACCTAACTATTACAAACAATTGGTAAAGCAAGGAGAAAACCTCCTTGAATTTCACAATTCACTAACAAAATTATTGTCACATGATCAAAATAGGCCATTCATGAACTAGAGTGACGGTGCATACTAACTTTGATTGGGGCGACTGCATTTTCCCTTTAAACTTGCAGTTGACAAATTGCTTAGTCTGCACATCTGTCAGGTACTAAAAGCATGCTGCTTAATTCCATCACACCACCTGTGTGGCTTTGTGACTGTTATCTGCTTTTAATTTGAAGATGCCAACAGCTGAAAAGCTTGCCTGCAGAGCAGTTAGAAGGCTGTGTTTGTCCCAAAGTTGTTTATGTTTCATGTCAATAAATGGAAGGAAAGATTGTCTGCTGTGCAGGAAAACAACATAGTAATACTGTATTTTGAATGGATTTCTGAACCTTTACCACAAAGTGTAGTATCTGACTTCTACAGAACTAGCTATACTTGACAGGGTCCTTCATAATCAAGGGAAAAAATTCACTAGACTCAATCTAGACTCAACTAGACTGTACTAGACTAGACTAAATTAAATTACAATGACCTTAACCTTAATATAAGAGACTACATAGGTCAGTTTCATCTCTGAAGTCAACATTAAAATAAATGTTGCCTGATATGCAAAGACTTTCCAAATTATGGTGATATGAATAAAATTGGTTAACATTGGTCAATTTTAGCCCCTCCATTGAATTTGAAGTGTGATTGCTTTGTTTTCAAAAAATTAAACATTTCCATGCATCCTGTGGCCCAGGAAAACTGCCAAAAAGGTGTAATGCTAGTAAATTTTTCCTTAATACAGAGTTTTAAAATGAATTAAGGGATCACAGCATAGAATGAAACAGCTATAACTAGGCAGGGAGCAGGTCGGCCATGCAAGATGTAATTTATATCTACAAAATATCTCTTTCTTTCAAATGAGAATTATATTTCCCTAACTGATAGTCCCAGTACAAAAGTAGAATCAATGGAAGAAAATTTTATTTTCCATAATCATTGAACAGTTAGTATATTTTACTTAATATTCAGTTTATACAACTTCCATGCTTGAGCAAAGAACACTGCACCAAGGTTGCTCAGATGAAACACAAGACGCCACAATTTGCTGTTTGCACTCAAACTTTCTTTGCTGCAGTCCCTGATGTTCTGTCGTTTAGTTGTATCAGCAAAGTTGTCACCAATCCTCAGCCAATTAGAAAAAAGTCTAGAAAATAGATGAACATACTAAAATCTCTCCTTCATCTTCGAAAAGAATAAGGAGAATTGAATTTCACACAAGGGGATCTGCTCTCTCTATGGTAAAATTGCTCTTATTCATTATCTGAAGGAACCTCTGGTAATGAGGATTTATTTGGCAGCTGAGAGAGAACAGTCCTAATTTTGTGATTTTGCATTTTACGGCATGTTATCTTCACATTCACTGCAAAGCAAAACAAATGCCTAGATAAATTTACTACATGTACATTATGTCGACAAATGAAACTCACTGTGTTAACTTGGTTCTTCAAATTCTCCCAGACATTTTTGATAAGATCAGTATTTATAGATACTTCCAGCAAATAGCTCAAATATGTAAAAGTGAATCACAGGCAAAAGGCAGTTATTTATACCAAATAAAACAAAAGGATGGGTACTTTTATCTAAAATTTCTACCTCCTCTTATCTAGCTAAGACCTGAAGCAAGGTTATCCAAAGTGCAAGACTTAATAAACGTTGGATACGAGTAGACTGAGATAAGTTTGCAGAGCTCAATGATCTGCATGGTGAAACCAAATCACACAACTGACAAGGGTTGAAAAAACCAAATCCCAGGGGTCTAATGCTCTTTAACATCACCTGGGGCTAACAGTTCTAATATCCATGCTAAAATTCATTTTTGTCCACCAAGAGGGTAGTACATACGTGAAGCTAAGTGTTCTGAAAATTACAGCAAAGCTTGAGGAAAGAACATCATGCACAGATACATAGGTTATCTTTCGAGTGTGAAATGTTATCACACTGAAGCTCAGAAATACAGACATGGCAAGTACTTCTGGCCCCTAGATTTCTCATTTGGCCCCTAGATTCCATGAGCTACCAACCTACCATGGCTTATTTACCTTGGTATAGAAGAAATATTTAACATTGTTACTATATATGTCAAGTGCCAAACTTGAGTCTATGGGCATGTAGCAATAAATGATATGGAGAAGTATATGGGGAACAAGGAAGTTTGACAATATACCCTTAGACAAACTGAAACATTTGTAGAAGCAACCAGCACCTTTGACACATAGCAAATGTACCTGTCTAATACTACACTTGTTTCAGTGTTTGATCTACAATTTCCTACATAGTTAAGCCACCCACTGACTTCATCAACTGGAAATTATGTGGTAGCCAGGCTAAAGACATACTCACCACCCCAGAGTTTATATTTAGTGTGGGGGTATCAAAATTCTCAGTTGCTCATTGAACGACCTCAAAGTTTGAAATATCAAAAGATGCAGCATAGCTCACATTCCACACAATGTAGAAAGAGTGCTGGGATTACACATTACAGTCTTGTGTGCCCACCAGAATATGACCAATATTAGGTTTGTGTCTGCACAAGGAGGAGCTTTAGACAGTTATGGGAGGAGTTACAAGTTGCATACTTGGGAGAATTGGAACTGTCTGGGATGATGAGAATTGCCCTTTGAAGCTGAATCAAAAGGAGTATTTTTAATTTATACCAGGTCTTAACTGCTATTGGCTATGCGGGAGTAACATATTTATCATGGTGACTTTCACTTACACAAGGGGAGAGTTGATTTTTGTTGCTGCTTGCCACATGGCTTATTGGATTGGTAATTTTGATAAAGGCCTGATTTATTCCTTCCTACAATATAAAGTGGACACCAAGAACACTTCTGTGAGAAGACAACTTTTCTATCCTCATAATACTGTAAGGATAGCACTTGTAATTGGTTAAGTTATTTCAACAGAACCTTTCTATTTTTTTTGTATAATTAACCTTTGTTTTTGGTTTCAATGAAAGAGAAACCTATGCGGTCAT
>WURT03147136.1:0-11069 GCA_009936505.3 Holothuria glaberrima
CTCTCCCTCTCTCCCTCTCTCCCTCTCTCCCTCTCTCCCTCTCTCCCTCTCTCCCTCTCTCCCTCTCTCTCTCTCTCCCTCTCTCTCTCTCTCTCTCCCTCTCTCTCTCTCTCTTAAAATAACACATCCATTTGCAATTAGAAAAAGGATCCATCATCCTTGCCTTGAAATATCGTATTTTGCAGCGTGTTCGGTTTTTGGCCTCCGATAACCTCAAATGATCTGTGACATCGATTGCAAACAATTGGGTTCTCCTCTCCATATGTAAAAGTTATGAAGCATGAAGATTGCCGATGATTTCTATCCTGAGATATCGTGTTTCCAAACAGTTTTTAAGGATTTCATGTTAGAAATTAAAATTTCCTATCAGATAGCCTTTGACCTTTCCCAAGATCAATAGGGTTCATTTTCTGACTATACCGCATTCAAATGCCAAGGATGAAAAGAATCCATGCTTCCATGCATGACGTGTTAAATTGACAAATGGTAGCACCTGGAACTGGCCAGGAATTTGAGACAACGGATAGAAATCGGCTCTGAAGAGGGTTAGATGGAAAACTGTGATGCAGCCCTGTTATTTAGGAACGGTTTGCACGTGATCATGTGCAACAGGTATTTGTAGTTTTATGAACAAGATCATTTCAATGACAAAGATTAGTCAAAGAAAAAATGGGAGATTACACACAACGTACTACACCGTAACTCTAGTGAATTTTGATTCACATGGTATTATATTTCTTCAAAATTAAGGAAGGCCTTTAAAGTTTGAGGAGAAATATCTTAGTCTATCTTGATAGAAGAACTGTGAACTCACCAGCAATGTCTCTTTGCGAGATACGACGTTGATCTAAACTTTAGACTTCCCTCGTATATAAGAACACATTCATTCACCGATACCAGATTCTGCAATCACTTAAGGTGCCGCTGATTGATAATATTTGCAGGGTTGTAGCTAAACATTGCAATTGGGAAGACGGAATAGTAGAACAGGTTTACATTTTGCTGGGGCAAGATTAATAGGGCTGTCGAGAGTAAATCTGAAAGATTTAAATACATTTTGTCATTCATTAACAAGGTGGGGACAACAGGGGTTGAGGGGGATGGGGCGTTGTTTACACTTTTTGCATTTTGACAACTCTACTTGATAGGGTTAATAATACCCTTAGCTGTGCCAAGGGACGTGTAGATTGACTGTAACCCTTTCTTTAATTTGCTGTCAATCAACTTTTGAAAAGTGAAGCCTTCCCCTCTGAATGTACTAAACAAGTATGACGAAACGAATATCTAACCGCAGTTATTGTTTCTTTATGAATTCAAAGAAAAATGTATACCTGCTGGTATTACCTAGTAAACACCCATTGCTCCTCATTAACGGTGTGAAATGTATAATGAACAAGCAAAAGGGTATCCATATCAGCTCCGTTATCTACTAAAAGCTTTTAAAAGTGATCAAAAAACTTTTTCAACTGGTATTTGTAACACCCAATAACGTCTCAATCCATGAACACAACACTTTCATGTTTGTCTCCCTGCCTTTTAAAGACCATAGAAAAAAAAAAAGAAAACACAAGTTCACTTCCGTATGAGAGCCACCCGTCTCTGAAAACCTTTTCGTTACTCATGGTAATTGGTCAAGCATTGAATTTTTTGGATAAAATTCTTGGGTTGTTTGGTTGATAGCTGCTAATGTTGTCTAAAATTTTGTCTTCAATTTTATATCTTCGATTTGATCTTGACGATTCCTGTGTTGAACAAGTCGGGCTTTGTTAATTATTTTGCGGTTGAACATTCATGTGGTGATGCGTGTATACTGTAGTATAGCGGCAAATTGAGAAGGGGGCAACCTTAGTTTGGGGGAACACGTAAACAAGACGGATACCGAGCTTCCTCAGTTAAATGTTTTATTATATCCAGCAAAAACAAAACAGAGTCTAAAGAGAAAACAGAGGACATGTCGTGAGCAAATCGAACACACTCCACCTCGATTTCACCCAAGATATTCCCTGTGATTTGCCTTCCCCTCACACCCTGGCCTACAACATTGCAACATTTGGAGTAATGCAGAGGTCTCCTTTTAGGTTCTCACTTAGCAGTGTTAGAGAATAATTACAGTATTAAACGAACAAAAACACTTTGATATAATAACAATGCAGGATGGCACATGCAATGTGTTTTGAAGACAAAACTTTCTGCATCATAGGAATAAGCTTTGTCATGAACGGTTATTGCCACACACGACCATCACAACAGTGTAGGATAGAGGTGTGCCTACCCACGACCCCAATGCAATTAGCGTTATCAGGTTTGTAAAATTTACAGTGGTATGCCGCTGGCTACTTGAGAGGTTTTCTTGTTTACAAGAACTGACTTAAAATATTTAGACCAAATTAAAGAAGTAAGAGAAGAGGTGGTGGAGCCAGGTTTTGCACTACGGGGGCGGAAATAAAGGGGGCAGGTTTCCCAACCGGGGACAGAGACCGTATTCCTGACAGTGTCGGTGTTGACAAGGGAGTGAGAAAGTAAGGAGGCGATTTGAAGAATGTCTTTGTATCTTACCATGGACTTGCAAGAATGTTTTGCATAATATCCGTGAGTGACGTGTCGAGCTGCGTTCATTTTATGTGGTATTTTTACGGAAAATTGAGTTGTCAAATTGCAAATAGCTATTTTTTGGTAGGCTTACCCAAAATGCATTTTTGCCGTTCTCATTTAGAGCGAAATTAGATCAATTGTCTGTTGGGTCGGGCCGGGCCTATAGCGAATAATATACATTTTGCAGATGCTTTGCCCGATTACATAGTCAAATATCCGTCCGAGAGTCGCTTCCCGTACCACACATTAGATAGGTTATACGATGTTAGATGAAATTCTAGGCGTTTACATACGCATGTGAACTGTACCTTTATGTTACCTGTTATGGTGGAAAGGGCATGTACTATGTAACCTTATGGAACGGAATTATGGAAAAAACTAAATGTATCTGTAGAGCGCGGGAATCACGACGAAAATTTTCTGTTTTTGCTAAAGAAATTACTCTCTTCAGAGCAAAACACGTTAAACTTAGGGGCATCTGGTCGCCGTTGGGGACTGCTTTCTTTAGCGTACTGACAAGGGCTCCCTGATGAAAATAGAAAGATATCTAATGAAGGGGGCGGCAAACTTCTTAGGAAGGAAGGCAGACAAAGCCACTATTTGACAAGCGAACGTTCCATTTGACAAGCCAACGTTCCATTTTTGTTATGAAATCTTCTTGATTTCATGGGTAAGTAATGGAGACTGGATTTTGCTGGATCGTTCATACAAATTGACGGGCGTCATCAGTAGCAAATCGTCGTTAGTGGTATGACCAGATAGTCTATTTTTTGGCTCCTAACAGAGCCTCAAACTACGTATCGTATATATCTAGCTCTTTATTTTCCATAAAACGTAGAAGGACAGGATCGCTCATGACCATTAAAAGAAGGAGCAGACTACCAAAGTAACAATACCGGAATTAGTTTGGGGTGGAGGCGGAGGTGGAGGTGGAGGTGGACAAAGACTATCATGTAAAGGAACTCTTTGTGTTTCTTTTGTGGTGATATTATTTGTGGGGATGGGACTCACCAGGAAAGTTGACATGAAACACTCTTTGACGTCCTTTTCTTAGAATTGGCAATTCAATAACTAGGCCACACAATAAAACATTTTATGAAATCGCATATTATCATGAAATGTGACCCTCTTGCAATTTCAAGTTCAGTTTACCTTGTGGGATTTAAAGAAGTACTCAAAATGCACTTAATGGGCAATGACACTTTTATTTTAAAGAGTCAGTTGACTAGCTATTGATCGAAAGATCATGAGCGTGTCAATATAAATAGACAAAAAGACGAGGTCATTCATCGACTAGAATCCAGTACCCCTTACACACTTAATTTACACTTTACACTTAATTCACCCATTCTACCTCAATTGGCCCCAAGGTTCTTGGAATCCGCCTGAGAATCACTGATCTCAGAGGAGCGCCACTGTATAGGTCATGGCGTATCCCTAAGAAAAATTTGAGCTAAACGTAGCCCCTCTGTTGTCGGTAATGGATTTTCACACTTGCGTGAGCAGTGGTGGCGCTAAGGGAGAGGGCATTCTCCATAACATTACACGTTAGAGAATTAAGACTACTGCTGTATATAGTTTATATTTTGTAAGGTAAAAATCTAGTCAGCCTGGATTTCTGTTAAAACTCTGTCAGAACTCAGAAGCAAATGTTAAAGTTCAACCGAAAAGACTACTCATTTATGGATATATTCGGGCCCCATAAAAGTCAAAATCGGCGATTAGGCACACTAGGCCATTGAAATTCCAAATGCACTACAGTAAATTTAAAGTAGTTTTCTTGACAGTGTAAAGGCAAAAGTAAGAACATTGAAAAAGAAATCGTAGAGCATAAAATATTCATTAAAACTAAATTCAAGCAGGTCTTCTTTCTGTCCTCTTTGCTCCATCATTCGCTTCTCAGAGCAGTTTGGCTTCGACTGTAAGTTTTCGAATTAGTTGATTATTACAATTATCTTTACATGATATAAGACGACTAAAAAACAACAAGACTTTCACTTCGCAGATTCCCAAATTTAGCTTTCGTATTAAAATAGGCTGATAGGTTAGATATTAATATACAAGCTAGCTCTTCTATTCTACTCCTTACAGGTATGACTCTAGCACTCCCCTTCTTCTGACGTCACAAGTCCAACAATGGAATCCTCCACCCAAGGAGAAAGCAAATCTCATCGGTAACTTGATGGTAGAAATTCCCAAACTTTCAAAAAGTTTAATGGTTGGTAGTTCGTTTTCTTCGACAACAACTCTATTGGGATCAACCATCAAAACATTACATGAGAGCCATGGAGAAGAAAGCCACAATGGATGGTCTGTCAAAAGTGAAACGGTAAAAAAAAATTAAAATAAAAGAAAAGGTAAAGAAAATGAAATACAAATAGAATAATAATGTCAAAACAATACGTAAGTAGATTAAAGTGGTGATAAAAAATGAAAATGCACACCAAATAATGAAAATAATTACTACCAATAAAACTTAAGAATGATATTGATGACAGGAAATATAATAAACTTATAATGATAGAAAGGTCTTATCTTCCGGGCTACGAACAGGGATCTGATCAAATATTTGTATAGATTCGGCTCAAAAATCAATAAATTCCGGATATTTTTAATCGAATTTAGCTAAATAATTGACAAGGTTCAGGTCGATGATCTGTTAATCAGATTCGGCTCAAATTTGACCTGGTATGGGTCCACTGTTAAAATCGAAAAATTGAAGAGAAGCGCGAAGTAAATATAATACAAAATAAACATTTACTTGCTGGGATTATTGTGGCAGAGTTGTCTATTTTGTTCCAGAAGAACCAGGTTGGAAAGATTAGAGAAGTAAAACAGAAAAGGTTATATGGATTTTAATCTAAACTAGAATATTTCATGTCTAATGGAATTTCAATCATCTCATCAAAGTCACTAAGACTTTATTCAGTTTTCCTCCTCTTCTGACGATTACCATTTGCCAGTAGATGTTCAAATAAATTCAAAGTACTAAAATATGAGTCAGCCAACCGACTGTACAACATGTTTCAGCTGCTTCATACCCTACCTTTTGGCACGGTTGGCTGAGGTGCCTCAACTATTTTCCAACCGGCTTTTTCAAACATTGCGATTTGATGGCATGGGCGCGTTGGATTAACGAGCAGAAGACCCGGTCCTATCACATTGAAAGTTGAATCAATATGTAAGGGGTTCGCATCTCGAAATGATAAGATGTGAACTTTGTAATCCGGCTCAAGATGTCTCTTCATCCATTCTATGCCCATCATATTTGTAACCTAACGATTGGTAGAAATTTAGAGAAAATAATCACTAATAATCCTGACAAATACAGTGCCTTGTGAATCGGGCCGATGCGCACTGCCTCGGAAGAATTTTTATTACTGGCTAACGCTAACCATAATCCCAACTTGTACAATAGTTTATACAATTTGTACAATACAATAGCATGAGCCAATCAAAAAATACCTTACAAGACATTGCGCATCAGCTGCGTGAATCTCCCTTGAAAGGCTACATTAAAATAATTTTCGGATTGATGTTGTCGAAAATCAAGGAAATCCAAGGTTGCTGAACAAACAACTCACCTTTTAAATTAGTCCAACTTGAAAATTGCTCAAACTTTTAGTAAGGGATCGTCAGAATTTCACATATAACACGTTATAAAAATATACGGATTCGATGAGCCAAGAACAAACAACATTTTGATTTACCTTTGTAATATGTTGGATTCTTCCACTGAGCATATGCCTACTTTGTAAACTCATAATATCTGACACCATGACATATGCCAATGCGTATAAATGCAAAGTTGTCGTCAGTGACAACAAACGTACGGGGCCACATGTCTTTTAATAAAAACGGTGACTATTATGCTTCAAAAAGGAATTGTACATTTCTGTGAATGTGGGACCGAAGAAACAAATGACCTTATTAAAACTGATCCACAACAAACGTATTGCCTTATAAGGCCTTTATCAGGTCCCTGATATAGGTATGCTGTATTTGATAAATACCTATTAGTATTGTACCATAAACATCAAAGTTTGCAAAAGCATGTGAAAATGTTGAAGTTATATTTAGTAGTGCCTGATGATGACCTTACATTTCCTCATACCCCGAGAAAAACCCATACAAGAATGCTTTGTACCATCATTTCTTTATGTTTTTAAGGTCAGAAGAACTGCTTTAAGGCTGGTCTCCCAACATACGCACAAGTCTATAGTCAATATTTGCAGCCTCTTATGCGAATAAGATTTACGGTTCTACCACTTCGACTAGTTAGACTGATTGAACGATTAAAATAAAAAATGGTGTAAGAGCCCTTATCAGGATCTATAAAAAAAGCTTAGTTAGGAGAATGCTTGACTGTAGCCTCACCTTGTTTGTATTAATTTAAATAACACTAAAGATGTTACACAGGGGAAACTTTGAAAAATGAGGCTAATTTAAGTCTCTTTTAACCTGTGGTAATGTTGGTCTAATATTAATTTTGACAAAAAAAAGTGTCAGGGAGATAAACCACATCGACTAGCAAAATGTGAAAGGACGAAAAGCCATATCGAATACCCCAAAAATTGCGTTGTGGATTTTTTTCTCTGAACATGCGGCTAAGTGTCGTAATGGTGCTTGGGAAGGGGTTTAGAGGGGCATCATTTAAATTTGGGTTAATGCCACCTTTTTGCAGAGCCCAAATATTTTGCACCGGGAAGTCCCCTATGAGGAGGTAATAACGAAATAAATATTAAAAGAAAGTTTTTTCCTCTAGTGTCAAGTTCAGAGTGTGAATTTAAGTGAGTTTGCTAATGGATATGTGACTAGGAGGACTTGGAGAGCAGAGGGGCCGGCAAACAAAGCTCAGGGGCCATACATTTTAGTTAAATGGAGAAGCATAATTTTTTACAGAATATCTCACCAAGTCATTGAAACTTACAAACAGCTAGGGTCATTGGCGTACCAAGGATTTCTCTTAAAGGGGGAGGGGGCGTGCAGTATGTTGTGTGATCGTCAGCCTATGGGAGGGGATGTTCCCCCTCCGAAAAATGGGTGTCCTTACATGAAATTTGGTGCCATGTATGCTTTCTTTTTTGTTGAGGAAAATATATATTACAATTTGAAAGTATGCTATGGAACAGGGGCCATGCCGCAAGGAAGGGGGGAGTGCAAGCAAGGAAGAACGAGCTGAACATATTTGCGAATCACTTCTACCATTGACAACGCATGATGTTGCATTAATATACCTGACTCCTTTGAACAAATATGTCCCTTCCTGCTCTCATAAAGTCCGCTGCGTCGAAGCAGGGCTCAAACTCTGTCGTGACGTATATTCCTTCGTCGGCTTGAAGATTTCTTGCTTCTTGCGTTTCAAATGAGTTTACCTGTTTCGTGCATGCAGTAAAGATATGAATAGCGGAAAGTTCTCGGTGTATATGAAGTTCAACAGTTTGTGAAATAATTTTTCTTTTATAATTTTTTACTATTAGAGTTTAACCACTCTCCCTGAGCATAACGATTTATTTGCATTGCGTCTTTCTCTGTATGATCTATGGACGTCGATTTGGAAGGGACTGGGAGACATGTCCCCTCCACTTTGTAAGAGGGGACACTAACACATTTGTCCCCCCACTTTTTGTCACCTGAAACTAAAAAGTGAGGTAACTGAAACACTTCATGTAGGCGAGTAGTGATGAAGACATAAATATGCTCAGAAGGTATTCCACGTGGCTCTTTATCAGGTCCGTAGGCAGTAAGGTTTAGTCACGATTCTTTCTATAACTTCAAAAAAATTTCGCTTGGCAACGAAAATGCAACGTTGCGCAGTTCTAACCTCTTTTCCCTATCTTTCGGAAGATTCTTCCTTCACCTCACCATCGTAGGAAACATATGTTGAAAGAAAAAAAAATCCAGATTCGTCTGGGAGCCTTAATGGGTAAGATGAAGAATTTACTCCCCAACGGAGACCGTGCAGTTAGTTAGTTAGATGAGGTTTAACGGCCCAGTTTCCAACCAATTAGTTCAAGTCGAGCCGGCTACGGCCTTTTTTCCAGTTGTGGCTCACTGGCTTGTTTTCCCTTACTCCATTGCTTATGCGGGGCATCAAGCACAACGGCAGAAGGTTCCTTTTTTGAAGACTTTGGTATGACTCGACCTAGGAATCGAACCCGGGCCTCCCGCGTGAGAGGCGGATGCTCTAATCACTAGACCAAACACGCGGTCATCGGAGACCGTGCAGTCGCCCCATCAAATTTCTTGGTTTGCTCTTAAGTAGGTCAGATTCTCTAATAAAAACCCAAACTTTTTCAACTTTTCTTAACGAAAACAAAATTATTAAATCTTTTTTTATACCCCATTTTTTGGGCGCGCTTCGCGCACCTTGTATCTTATCGTTAACATCATTTCGGCAACCCATTGCATCCTTCAGGGCTTAGAGTAGCTGGCCCTAGTCTTGGCGCTTGGCCCCCATGTCTGCAAATGAAAGCACCACCTTGGTTGAGTCTGCATGCAGTTTTTCCTTTGGATAATTATACCCCCAATTTTCATAGTAACCCCATATATTGAAACATTTGGCGCCATTTTGCATCTGGGTACCCTCCTCTTATAGACTCTTCACCAGAACAGGAGAGGAGTTTTAGGTCAGATCCCCCACTTCCAAAATCAAATCGACCCCCCTGATATGATCTACTGATTTTGAAAGAAGAAAAAAATGTATATAATAATGTGTATGAACTCTAAGCATACATGATAATCATGCATTGATGAGAATAGAAGCTGAAGGTAGAGACCCAGTACTTACTGTATCGTAAAGCTCGTCAGTCATAAGAGGCTTTGGGGGTGTAGTCCACTGCGCCCCAGCCTTAAAGTATTCTTTCAGAAGTCTACGATAGGCTCTGTACTCAAAGAAACGTGACCGCCATGCCATAGGACATTCGATTATCTCTTCTCCCACCACAAGTAATATATCCCTAGGCATGGCTGAGTAAAGACCTAGAAATTTTTGTAAAGTAGTTAAGAAAATGTGTAAATTATGGACAAATATATTTTACTGCAGACACCCTTTATTTTTTACATGTGAGACTCTGAGGACAATAGTCTGAACTATCTACGATGATTGAGACGTTTTTAGAATGGAAAAGTACCTTCCATGTATTTTCCATTTGTCACATTAAAAATGCGGATGTTTATTCCAAAATTTGGAACCGAACAGGGATTTATCACCCCTCATCTGTATGCAGAGAGTATTTTCTTATTTTCTAAAGCATTTCATTTAACATAGGGGGGATATAACCTAAACAATGCAACAATAGTTGACAACTGCCCTTGATAACAATGAACACATCACAAAATTACAAATATTTTATTGAGCAGTTCAATGGATGAAATGATTCTACTATGCAGCTAGGTGTCAATTAAAAGCCAAATCGAACTTAGTTTCATCTTCCCTTCATTTGATCATAATATGAAAACGATGGTCAAAGGTTCAATTTGTCAGCGCATCTTAACAGTATCCTTGTCAGTACTGGATTGGCCACGAGCAAACTTAGGCAAAAACAATAACTGTGTTCATGAACCCAAATCATGGGATCGTCATCATGAGCCTAACTCCGCAAGTAGAGAAACTACTTTTAATGAACTTTCAGTGATTTTACAGGCATTTTTTGTACTTTTCTGTGTGAGTGACAGATTTATCAGTGCGGCCTCTTGAGTTTGAATAAAAATCTTTTAACTTCAAAAAGATCATGATCAAAATATGAGAATGTGCTTGTCTGACGGTGGTCTACACTGCACAGGTCTGAACAACCCAGAACCGACCCGAGATCTTGTTAAAGGTTTCACAAAAGTCTGTTAAAATGATTCAAATCTGGTTATTTTTTAACCTTATCAAATCAAATAAATGATCAAGAACCTGTTGACTTGAAGTCTGGTGTTTGATACTCAAAACTAAAATCAACGACATCTGGACGTCTGACTTTTATTCCTTCACTTTGTAGGACACTACAAAATCGTTCCACTTCCTCTCCAGCTTTCTTTAAATGTTCCTTGGGAAATGATTTTCCACCGTAATCTTGTAGAAACTGCAGGCTGCCCTTATTACGAACTGTCGCCTTAAATTAAGAAAATGCAAAAAGTGTATGTCAAGGTATATTAAAGAAATTGCATCATAAAATTCAGTTTTTGATTTCGATGAAATAGAAACCTCTCCAGTCATGATGGCGTGTGTATGTATGTATGTTTGTGCTTGTGAAGCTTAGCTCGTTAAAACGATATCTAAAGGAGGGAGATATAAGCAATGGAGTAGGCAAAATAAGCCAGTGGGCCACAACTGGAAAAAAGCCGTGGCGGGCCCGACTTAAACCAATTAGTTACAAACTGAGCCGTAAAACCTCATGTAACTTACTGATTAAGTAACTGACTAACTAACTAACTAACTAACTAACTAACTAACTAACTAACTAACTAACTAACTAACTAACTAACTAACT
>WURT03147147.1:0-11069 GCA_009936505.3 Holothuria glaberrima
AACATAAACTGAGATTGAAAGGGGTTAAAGGTGGTTGAGCAGCTAAATTTGAAATTTGTCCTATTGAAAAATTGGAAGGTAGTTTGGAGATTAGTAACAAAGGAACTGAGAAGAACATTAAGGCTGGGGGTAAAATATTCCCCAAAGTAATGCTACTCAAACACTTTCGTGATGTTAAGCACGATATATAACCAGCTCTGAGATTGCCTTTTAGCTCTTGTCATAACGTCCTTAACGCATACTTATGTAGTGATGAGCTCGGCATACAAAGTAACACATCAAACCACATCCTGAACAGATCATGCTTGTTGGCAGTCAGCTGAAAATTTTCAAACATGCTCAAAGATTTTTGGCGACAACTTGTGTCAGCGTGATGTGCAGTTGTCGTGTTCCCGATACATCCTGTTGTGTTCGTTATACATTGTGTTATGTTCGTGACACAGTGTGTTTGGCATGTGTTGTGACTACTATCAGTCAGAGCTCGTTTTATATCGTGTTTAACATCACGGAAGTGTATGAGTAGCATAATTCTTGGAAATAGTTAACAAGTAGCATTTGCCAATAGAAAGGGGGAAGCCAAAAACTGAAGATATGGAAGAAGTAGCACACTTTAATAAAAGAAACAAGCCACATTAAATTGGCAGGATTCTTGAACCTCCTTATGGAAACTTTTTGCCAGTCAGTTCATTGAAGCAGGAAAACTTGAAAGTGCTCATCTTTGATATTTGATTGAAGTCATCCTGGCCATCAAGGGTTGGGTGTCGTGCAAAAAGTGCAGAATGCTATTTATAGGCCCATAAAGACAGAAGCCTAACAAGTTCACATTGTCAGCTATTATCAAATGAAGTATAAAAGGGGTAAGGTATATTTACCTTTGCAACAGCTATCTTGTTTGACAGATTGATGTAAAATGAAAGTTAGAAGCATGAGAGTTAAATATTTGCTAAATTTCTCCTCTTTTTTGCCTAATTTTCAGGCCCTTATTTTACCAGGTGTTCCTTATAAGGGAGACACTCCTCTCCCAAATTCTCCTCTTTCCAATACCCCCTTACCCACCAGTGCCAAAAGTACAAAGAACAAAGTTCGAGGAGGGAAGTCAAGAAGCACAAAAGGCGGGGTGCAAGGTGGGCAGTGTTGCCATGTTGACAATGTTTTGTGTTGCTTGTTATTTGTTTTGCCTCATAGTTGCTGGCATGCATGAAAGTGGACCTTGCATGTACACTTTGCAAGCTTTGATACCAATTCTCTTCTGTGCATCAAAAACGCTGTTCACTATAGATTGGTTTTTGGTTGTATTCATTGCCATGCCCTTCAGTTATGTACTCTTTATTGAATGTTCTGCAGCAGTTTACTTTATTCAGGCAAGCATTGTAATCTGACTTAATAGTTTACTTCGACAGTATATGCATGGCTGTAACCAAAGAAGGGGTGGGGGGCTTAACAATTCTCATCTCACTTTAGAATTAAAAACTCCTCTTGCCTTCACACATTTTAGTGTACCCCCTTAAAATTATCCCCCCTCCCTTAGAACCTTGCCTTGCTAAGTGCCCTTAGTAAACATGCCAACATTAAAGTATGACTTCTGTGATACATCTGTTATTTATTGGAACTTTTACAGCAGATGTGGGTACTATTTCACAAAGAGATATCCCTATTCTGAGGTTTGATTTATCATGTAGTAAGCCCATATTAATCATTCATTAAGATGGACAAAAATTTTTGTGAAACAGGGCCTTGGTTCCTGCTTAAAACATAAGAAACAACGGAATAGTTCAGTATGAAACATTCAGGAACTACTGTAACATACTTGCACTTAAAGAAATTTTTGTGGAATCTGAAATTTGTTGTTCAGTTACTTTTTAATGTTGATTTCTTTGGAAGTGAAGATCCTGCTGGGCAATTTCATTGTTAAAATGCAGTTGTTAATGACATGATGTGCTGAATTTAAAATAATTGTAGAATATCTTTCTGGCCTGATAGTAAGTATTTGCAAAAATCAGCTCCATCTGCCACTTTTGTGAATAACTTTTTTCTGTTTTCCAGTTTTCTCACTAAAGTATATGCACCTTCCCAACAGTTTTTGGCAGATTTTTACAATTTGGGGTGACTTTTTAGGCTTTTCATATGTTAATGTAAGAAAAGTAGAACTGGCTGCATAAGGACATTTTTTGTGACATTGACAAGCATGAGATGCTTCATTTGTCAGTGTGGTGACAGCCATGTTTGCTGATGTATTTTCACATCTTTATATTTTCGCTGCGTTTAAACATTTTGATTGATGTTGTGGTTCTACTGTCATTCCAACTGTAGTTCAGAAGCAGAGGTAATGTGTCCATGTATTGGAATAATTATTTGCCCGTGCCTAGTATGTATCTGCAAGCTAGATCAGAAACTTTGGAAAGATTTGAATGTACAGTAGCTACATACTTGTTTATTAAAGGCTTTTTTTGAATTGGTTTTGGACCATCCATCGGCTGCTCACAAAACTTCTCAAAAAATTTGAGGAAGACAACTATACTATTTAAGTCATTTTATTAATGATTCTGTTTATATAGAAATTCTGTTGTAAACCACTGTGTTTTGCTAGCAAAAGTATCATGATAGAATAAATGATTTTACTAACACTTATGTTTACTTTTTGGTGGTCCGTATTGAAGTCCAGGAATGGCAGAAACTTACTTGGAAAATGCAAAAAGCTACTTTGAGATCAACAGTTCCTTCTGTTCCTTGTGCACTACTGATTGGTTACTTTGAGTCTTGGAAATTAAATATAAATATTCAACAGTTATATTTCGAAATGCCTAATCAAGACTTTTACCAAATCAAACTTCAGACACTCCTGTAAGTTTGATTACATAGTGGTGGGCTGTTCCAGAAAGTTTCTTCTAAGAAACCAGAGGATTAGGAGCCTGGGGTTGTTAAAGGGGCTCATTGAGTTGCTTCACAAAACTAATGATTTTTTGTCACACCTGTTGAGTTTTACTCACATCGTGTTGGTAAATGGTCAAACTAAGAGATTCTGCACATCTAACACACAACTGAATTGGCAATGGTAGGGTAATTAATGATTGAAATCATTAACTAAAAATTTGTTACCAGACAATTTTTACCATTAGGTATTGATCATATGAAACCCCTGTCGATAAAAACTTCAATTTTTCACATTTTTGGTACCTTTAGGAAGTGACACACGAGTAATAAGACTAATTGGAAACATTGTCATGCAATGATTTCCTTCAAACGTATCACAAAATAATCGACATCAACTCAATGAGCCCCTTTAACAGCTGAAGTGCAGGCTATGATCAAAGGTGGGTTGTTTGTAAAGAGGAAGTAAGAATGCCTGGGTTGAGGAAGGAAGTAACCTTTTCTCATTATTAAAAGGGGAGTATCTTAGGAGCATTACATGACACTTTAGTGAATGTGAGGGGGGGGGGGTGTATGAATGTGTGTTGGTCAAACAAGAAAACTGAACTTAACCAGGACATAATAAGCTAGTGGGGCTATTCCTGAAGTGGCAGGGCATATTGATGAGATAGGTCTAACTTTTACAAAGTTAATACCTTAAAAATATGAATATACCTTGACCCAAGTAACTAGGGTGAACATTGCAGCTTTTGACTCTTTTTGCACACCATATTACAGGATGTCGCCTTGCCTCCCCCGCCTCCTGGCTATCGCCCCTTCTCTGTCCTGGATATTACACTGGAGGAGGAGGCTAAAGCTAAAGTACGCAACTCCAAAACAGGAGCTCTTGCTCAGCAGTTGAAAATTGGTGCCAAAATGGGAAAGAATATAGGTGAAGTATTAAATGAGTTGTCAGATGAGATCACCATTGAGGAAGAGTTTGGCTTGCTGTGTCTTACACTTGATGGTTTGTTGTGTCTACTAATTCTTGTGATGTCATGTGTAGCCACCACCAGCTATAATCTTTGCAGTACATCCTTAGTCACCTGTAGTCTGATTCACAATAGCTGCTCTCAGTGTCCAAAACACAGGGTTCCTATGCAGTAGGAAAAATGGGAAAAGTCTGGAATTTTTTCATGGTCTTGAAAATTCTTGAATTCTTGTCTGGGAAAATTATATGGTCTTGAAATTTGAAAACCTTACACTCTGATAGTTGTGATCATGTTTAGCATGTGTTCATGCTGGGTAAACGCATAGAAGTAAAGGCTGTTTCTGTTTTCTTTTGTGTGTAATTCTTCATTTTTCAGTACTAAAAATGTCCATTTTCGTCTGGAAAAAGTCTTGAAATTCTGTATTTTAAAAGTGTGGCAACCCAGACTGAACATTAGTTTAGCATATCATCCTGTATGTATGCTTCTTAGAGTCAATACACTGGCAAAATATAGTAAAACCATTCTTTTATAGGGATATAAAAGTAGCTTGTAGACTTACTCTTGAGCTGGTTAAAAGGTATTTGCAAAACTTCCACCAATGTTGGTATTGCATATCACATCATGCCTTCATTGTAAATCTACTTTACCCTGTGTGAAACCGATGATAAGGTACTAATTCTATGATCTTTTCCAGTTGATGTATCTAATTGATATTTAAATAATTCATTGCAGTCTGAAATAGTGTGAAACACTGCGTAATCTGATCCACACCAGATATTCACACAAAGATGTACTACCACTTTTACTAATATTAGTGAAAATAATCCATATGCTAATCCAATTCAGGTTTGTGATAGAAAAATTGTGTTGTTGGCTGCTCCAGTAATCTCTTCATTGTTGCTGTGATCAAACACAATCATAAGTCAATATTTTACTGATGTTTCCTAACTCACTCATAATTCATTCACTCATTAACTCTTGACTTTAACCAAACGTGTGCTCTGATGCATTCTACTGTGAAGTTAACAGTCAATGTGACATCATTAGAGCGGTATCATGGTGACGGACAACCTAAAAGCCTCATAACATATTCTTGGAAAGTGTTTACGTCAAAACCCGGTCAATTGCTAATTCACTAATCATTGCAACACTATATTTTGGGATCAAGGGAGATTTTTAGGCACATTTCCATTCAAAGTTATCTGTCATCAATTTTAGTCAAATTAAAAATTTTGGTGAGAATCATGATATGTGACCTTTGTTTAAGTAACACATCATCAATCATGGATCTATTGTTTATGAAGTGTACATTGTTCCATGTTATTAGTTCATGTAAAACCTATAAAGTCACTTATTGGCAAACATCTTATTACGTTAGCTTCCTGTTTTGAAGTCTCTATGGAGAATATCAAGATGAAACATGACTCGAGTCGGAGCCAAAATGTTTCCTAGAGTCAGCAGAGTGCCCTTCTTTAGGAAGATAAAAAAAGGAATAAAAAAAGCTTTTGGAGTAAAAAGTTGTGAAATGAAAGAAACTCTATTTGAATTAGAAATGTCAGATTATTTTCCTCATATATCTTTGTTTGTTAACGGTTCTGTACTTGCTATTAGTATGAAGATTCGCCTTGGTCTTTAAAGAACACCTTCATAGTAACAGTTGCTGAAATTACAAAGTAGAAAATATGCGTGACATTTCAGTCTTTGGTGATATTAAATCCTTTAGACACATGATTTGTTGTAGGATGTTATCACTAGATATCTGAGTGGGCAGCTTCAAATGTATGTTAAGGGTCAGCCAAAATCAGTTTTACTATGAAGTCAACAACCCTTCCATATTTGTCTCTTGAGGTATTGCATTGTACGTTGGTATAACCAGTAAATTGTGCCCTACTTTCTGAGCTTCACTGCTGACTTCCTAGTATAGTTTCAGTACCACATGATTATTTCAATTTTAATAAATACTTCATTCCTTCCATCTGACTGATAATAAATACATAATTACAGGAAATACAAACCAAAAATTAAAGTTATCTTCTAGGGATAAAACATTTGAAAAGGGAGAACATCCCATAATAATGTTCAAAGACAGAAGCAAGTTGGTAATGACATGAAAAAACAATGCCCTTGTTTTACTAGTCTTCAAGTAGATTATTCTAAAGAAGACTTGAAATTTTACAAATAGTTTCATTATGTGGGAAAATTTGTCGCAAAAAATGATTTATTTGAAAGTTATCTTTGCAATGCTAGTTGCACAGAGGAAACTAATAGAAACAATTACCTCTATAGAAACTGTTCAAGCTATGGTGTGGCTCTGTGACATTGTAATAGTATTGTTGCAAGTCATCTTAATTGAAAATACTGCCCCCTATGGTACAAAAAATACTGGTATGGTAGGAAATGAGCAAGAAGGTATGAGTGTTTTTGTGATATTGTTTTTACAAGTGGAATTTACGTTGATGTACAACGGTCTGTTTCACAAATGAATGTTGCATTACTCTTGATTTGAAAAACTGACTTTTTTCTCTAAAATACCACTAGAGTAGAATCACTCAAGTGGTATTCTTAAGTTGATTCCAGTAGTTGAAATAACATTATCTTCTGCCTTGAAAAGATTAACATATGTATTTATTTGAAGTTGTAGTCATAAAAATATTTAATTTTTAGCACATGAAAATTGCTGTGAGTAACCATTGTTTCAGTTGGTACTGAATAATAAGTGTTGCATTATTGTGCTGGTGATGATTGTATTATTTTCTTCTCCTTTTCTGATGCCTGCATGCTCTTTGCTCTTTCCTCCAATCTGTTGGACATTTGTCTCTGGTAAGAATACATTGAAGATTATTTCTCCAGCCTTCACACACACTGACCAGCACTTCCATCCCATCATTAGGTCTAGACAAAGAGAGGGACAAGCAATCATTTAACTGGTGTACAATATGAAGACTACTTCATGCATGTCTCATTCTTGTTGGAGACAAATTGGCATTACATCTCATTTTAGAATTAAACTTACAGAAGTATTTCATGTGAGGTCACGATTGAGATTGCCTGGCACAGCACACACCCAGTTAGTGTATTTATAGCACATGTGCATGGCATAACCATAGATATCACTGTGACACAATGGATGGCACTGAACGATTGCCCTTCAAAACCAAAGAGACCAGCAATCCATGACGTGGGTGAAACACCTCTATACAAAATACAGCTATTATCCAGAGCTAATTTTAGGGAGGTTTGTGCTACCATGCCTTTGTTCCATTGGCCCCATTATACTTACCTGTATTATGCACTTCATTAACCATTGTTTACTAATAGCAATATTTCTTCCATTGTCCTTATATTTTTACTGAAAATTTGCACACATTTTTGAATTCCTTTCCTAGTTGCATGTGCTTTTTAGTTGCATATTGTTTAATACAGTACTTGTATGTGGTTTCGTTTCTGTTGTATTTTTGATGTAGCAGCCTTGAATGTTTCTTTTCTTTACTGTTACTGGTAAAGAAACGAAAATGTAGGGCTGGTCAGATTTCATACTTCTTACCATGAACCTTGTTGTCACATCACCAGCATCTGCACCACAACCTCCTCTACTCAACCCCCCCCCCCCCCCCCCCCCCCCCCAAAAAAGAAAAAATTAGGGGATTTTCCATTTTGTCTGTAACTTCGGTAAGTTTTTCTTTTCTGCCTGTGTACAACTGGACATAGTAATTGATGATTTAGTACAGTTACTACTGTGTTGTGTACAGAATATGTCATTTGCGGGATTTCAACAGTTGTTGCTGGAATGCTTAAATTGCACATCATGGAATGAACACTACCAAGACCCACCTTTAAGAGGTCACTAGCCCCAAGATAATCATATCCAGAATATTTTATGCATAGTGTGAGTTCAGATTAATGGGGTTTTAGCTGGAAAGGAATTGCTTAAAATCTGGGATGACATCATAACTGTAAACGATTAATCACCGAAATTGCAAGAAAAGCTACTCAATTCATCGACTACAAAAGAAATGGTTGACTATCAGCATTAACTCATACTCTAATATCACACGTTCCTATAGATAGATAAGCTTCCTGTAACATAAAGTCTAAACTGTTTATAATGCAGTTTGTTACAGTTGTAAATAACATCATGACATCTTCCTCTTGACAGATGAACTACCTATTCAACCTCCAGAGCAAGTCAACTTTGAGAAAATAAAAGATCCAAAAATTGCAAAAGCAAAGAGGGAAAAGCTGTATGGTGATGAGAGGTTTGCTAGACCAGGTGCAGTAAAAGCTTTCTGATGTAATGTACTTTCCTTTCAGAACTGTCATAATCTAAACACAAATGTCACATTCCATCCTAGACAACAAGAAGTAAAGCTTTCAAGAAGTAAAGTATTTTAAGGTCTGGCATTTGGTTGCTCTTCGCTGTATGAGAGAAAAATGTAGTATGCATGGAGGAGCTTTTTCTTTATAGAAAATTCTGTTTGGTAATTTGAGGCATGATATCATTTCCTTTTTGGTGTTGGTGGACCCAGGCATATGTGCATGCAAATTTAATTTTGTTTCAGGTGCTCTTTTTTTTAATGTGTTTGTAAAGACATCATACTCTTCAAAAGTTTTTGGGGGTTATTGTTGGGTCCACAAGAGGTACTTTATTGACAATGATTTATGAGGCCATTTTTTGCAACAGTTTTGTTGTTTTTGGTCCTCATTTTTGTAGGGGTGACTTGTGTTGTTGTTTGGGTGAATGACATTGTTTCAGTGTACTTTGAACCCTGATCAAGTATTAAATTTTATTGTTATGTTAAATCAGAGCTCTTTTGAAGCCAGCAGTTGTCAAACTAGTAACTGCTGTGTATACATTTGATTAATCTCAAAAGCTACTTTGGAATTTAAACTATGGTTGCTTAATATTTCTGGCTCTTTACAGTACATCTGAAATGTTACTGTAGAACTGCTGTTCTTAACCATGACATAATAATGCCACTTAATTGTTTGCAGTACATTATGAGTTTTGAAGTCATCGAGAACTCAATGCAGCTTTGCATT
This sequence comes from Holothuria glaberrima, assembly GCA_009936505.3. Lineage (NCBI taxonomy): Eukaryota > Metazoa > Echinodermata > Holothuroidea > Aspidochirotida > Holothuriidae > Holothuria > Holothuria glaberrima. The sequence continues at coordinate 8,880 of WURT03147147.1, forward strand.
CTGGTCTAATAGTGTAATGAAAATTTTGGTAGTAAGTAGCATAAAAATGATCTCTGAGGCAATGATTAAGTTCATGTGATTGTTTGTTGTATAGGAATTGAAGTACTGTATATTTTAAAAATTAAAATTTTATTTTTTAGTGGAAAAGAAGTTGTTTCATTAGTCTTAAACATTGATTTTTTTGTGTGATATTTATCAGGAGAATACATCATCATTGTGTCTGATGTAACCAACCCACCATTCCTTGGGAAGCAGCTCCCACCAGCTTTCTGTCGCATCAAAGTTCTACATCCTAAAAAATTGAAAAAGGTGAAGACTCCGACAAAGAGCAAGTCAAGTTCAAAGGCCCCGGAGTGATAGGAGAAAACTGGGATAAGTCAACAAAATCAGGCAAGATAAACATTTTGGGAAGTATCAGCATACTGACCATTATAAAGGTTGGTCTGTGTGGCTTTTGAGGTACAACAAAGTGGAGTAATGGGGTTTTTTTGGTATGGAAAAAAGGGAAACAACAGAAAGTAGGAAGGAAATGGAACACATAGAAAATCCCTGAAAATGATGGCATTTTCATGACAAAACAAAAAAAAGAACAAAGAAATCAAGAAACTGTCATAAACATAAACTTGAAGATATAGCATTTGAAATGAAATACATCCAAAGCAACCACTGTACAGTTTGTATACATACGAATGGTGTAGAAAGGTTATCAAAGCGAAGTCAAGAACAGACTTTGAACCCCATCCCCTTCCCCTTCCCCCCCCCAAAAAAAAGTAAAGTTCACCTTCTTAAGCCATGGAATACATAACAGTAGAAAAAGGAAATGAAAAGGAACACAGAATTCACTAATACTGTAGGATGAGGGCTTTTGTGAAGATGTATTACAGCATTATAGATTAAACACATGTTTAGCAATCTGTATTCTATTAAAGAAATATCCTACTAAATTGCCTTGAAGTGCATATTATGTAAGCTTCACACAAATGTTCAGCCATCTTGAAAATAGTTTAAAAAAGTATGCTAAGTTTTCTGTCTTTTTCTACTTTAGTTTGTACTCCTATTAGAACAACATTTACTTGAACTCTAAAAACAATTTTTTAAGGACAAAGTACAATAGCAAACTTTTTGTGCCTCCTTAATATCTCAATAAGTCCAAAGACCCTCAAAAGAGATATTGTTACTATTTTCCAGACATGGCTTCCTGTGGAACCGATTTTTTTAACCTTTTTGAATTCTTAAGATGTTGATATTGTATGATAGTGGCAAAAGTTTGCATCAAATGATGTTGAAATGTCATAAAAAAGGAAGGTTATAGAAAATAGCACCATTCATCTGGTGGGAGGTTTGAATACTACTGAACACAGTATTATACAGTGTAGTCCTGTAAGAAGATTATTCATCAATATCAGGGTTTCCCCTAGGCTTTAGAGAGTGTGAGGTGGTATGTAGTCCATGGGGGTAATATGGTGCCAGCTTTGGCACCAAGTGTGAGGGAAAGCTATAAGAACTTCTAAAGCTAGTATGGTACAGATCGCAATTACAGCAAATTTCTGTAAGGTGGTGGCAAAAAACTGTGAGGTGGCCGCCTCACAAAAAGAATGCCAGGGTAAACCCTGAATATAATTAATATTGCATTTAATGTAGTTCTCTACATAGTTAATATGTTTTGTTTCGCATGATCGTGTAAAGTTTAAACTGTAATATAATTGTTAAATGTTACGGTCTATCAGGTACTAGCTACATAAATTTTGCAATTGTCAATGTGTACATAGTCATACATGACTAATGCTTCAGTATCTTTCAAAGTGAAGGTCTTACAAATGTTAGGACGGACATGTTTATGTTTTAATTGGTAGTATAGAGTTATTTGAGTGCAATTTAGTATACCATCTAGTAAATATTACAGCTTCATTTACTATTTTCATGATGTATTACACAGTATAATTGCTACAAAATATTTTGATTTCCAAGATTGACCATACTGCCTTAACCAGTGATATATTAGGGAGCAATACTGCATGCATTAAGTGAGCTATTCTCATAGGTGAAACCGATCACAATGTAACTTGTTGTTGTGCTAAACATGCAGGGTTTCCGTCAAGGGGGGGATTTGTCCCCCCCCCCTTTCCAAAAGAAGGTGGGTAAAATCCCCCCCTTTTCATTTCCATAAAAGTAAAAAAATTGTCAATATCT
>WURT03147180.1:0-11068 GCA_009936505.3 Holothuria glaberrima
GTATTATTCTCACTTGATCTAGTTGGAAAATAGATACAAAGTTGACATAGGCTCAGTCGGAAAAATATGCTAGACTGGAGGTATCAGAAATTCCAACTGGTATTTCAGATTTTCCAACTACCGTCGCTCTGACGAACTTTGGAGGGTGAGACACCCCCACCCCCGGGTTGCGACGGCCCTGCTTCCGAGATACATGTATTTTACTCGACTAACACATTCGTTAAAACAACATTAAAGCACACGGCTGTTAAAGTTGGTCAAACATTGCAATGAAAAATGTCAACGACGTTTTGTATCGCATATGTCCAATAAAATTTCTGCCATTGTAGAAGAATTTATCAAAAGATGATGTTTGCATGGATCAGCTCACTTTGAAATCAACAAAAAGTTTCAACAGAGATGGTGTTCTTACTCTTGATCCATTGTTTCCAAGAACAGAGAATGAATAAGTTGTATATTTTCAATGTTAGGAGGAGATTTCCAACAGGATTCTGAAAGAACGGCTTTTCGTTGAGTCGCTCTAGATTTTCCCATCTCAATTATATTTTGTTCTTCAGTGTTTGTTGCAATCAACGGGTTTACTACGGCAGCACTGTTGAAAAGTATGAGTAACATAGGTTTAGACAATAAGGGGATGACAAGGGGTTTTTACATCTTATGGACTAATACAAATATTCTAGACAGGTTTATAACCTTATTGGTGAGCTAGAGTAACCGTTAAGATGTATCAGAGGGCTCTCACAGCTCCCTGGGGGTTTGAAGTTTGTTTCGTGACGTAATGATAACAGGGGCGTATATACATGAATTCGCAGGGGGTGCGAACTATTTTGGGACAACTATATTTCTTGGAGACCGACTCCCATTGACATAGTTGTACGATCCGAATTTCCTAAATAATTACAATTTAAAGGACGGTAGTAACAATCATAGGCGTACGGGGCTCTTCCAATTTGGGGGCCAGAAAATTTTTTGCCCGAATCTTAAAAAAGTTGCCCGAAATTCGTTGCAGTTCAGGTGCATAAAATAAACCATTAATTCACTACATGTGCGCGAAGTGCGAGAAAATTTTTGGATATTTTTCGGGCATTCGATCAAAAATTCGGGAACTCAGTAGAAATTCGGGCAATCTTTTCACTTTTACTTCATCTCTGCTGGAATTTTAATTTGAGTAAGGTGTCAAATGCTGTTAAATTCGATCAAAAATTCGAGAACTCAGTAGAATATTCGGGCAATCTTTTCACTTTTACTTCATCTCTACCGGAATTTCAATTCGAGTAAGGTGTCTGGTCAACTGTTACAAAGGCATACTGAACTGGATTTGAGACCGAATTTTTGACGCTCAGAGACTGACTTTTGATTTTCACGGGGTGTCACACCCCCACACCGCCGTGTTTATCCTCCTGAATGATAAGGGTGAATCATTCGGTGTTAGGTTATCGTTTAAAATTTTCGTTTAGCAGTAGTGCATACTTTAGATCTTGACTTGTAGACAACTTACCCTCTCTCCCGCTGCCAAATGAGAGAGGAGGGATCAAACTGTTAAGCCATAGTGTCACTCAGTCTAGCATTTAGATGCGTCAGCTTTGGGTATTAATCTGTGTGAGACATATGCCATTCATTGTGGTACTAACATACCTGTCTATATATATATATATATATATATATATATATTTAGAAAGATAATGTATGTTATATAGAGAGCTACACTTTTATCAGTGCCCTACATTCTGACAAATAATGTAATACCTTCCGTCGTTGGAATCTCTAGCACTGTACACAAATAACGCTTTCATAATTATGAACTCGTGTCCACCGTCTTTTAACTGTAAAGAAATAAAAATAGACAGGTTTGTTGCTATAGCTTCCTCACTATTTAACTGCAGCGATGCATGCAAACTTTTTTCATCTAGTACTATATTTACTATACACCCGCTACAACTGAACAAGTACCGATTTTTCATTTTTCACTTGAAAATTAAGTATCAGTTTTCAACAGAGGAGTATTAATATAGGTTATTTATGAAATTATTTTAGCCCTTCTGCAATATGACAGTAATATGCTAGAAAAGTAAACTTAGTCAGACAGAAATTTACTTCATTCGATATATTCTTGAAATTAAATCACATAAACAAACCCAATTACAAACCAGGGCTACAGTCATTGATACTTCCATTGTAGATCTGCCAACCCAGCCGACATTGCCTGCGAGTTTTACCGAGCATGAGTCTGTGTTTATATCTCCTCCCCATACCTCTGCGGATAAAGTAACAACACTTAGGCTATTCAGTGTTCAGTGTAAACGCCTGAGAGGTTAGGTCCTATTTAGGATGCATAAAAATAAAAAAATTGGGTAACGTAGCTGAATGTACAAATAACAAAGTTTGTACTTATTAGGCTTGAGCAACTTTAATATGTTTGGAGTCGGGTACCCGTAGCACTGTTAGTGGCAACTTTGAATAGGAAGACGCCTAGAATAACGTCATAATTAATAACCGAAGGAGGAACACGTTCTCAGCACCAACAAACTTTCTGTTACCAGTCTTTTGGTAGGCTTACACTGGTCTCTCTATGGATGAGGTGCAAAATTGCTATTATCGGAGCTAGAATTGTGTTTTGAATTGAAGAAAAAACTTGTTATCGAATAAAGGAAAGGACCGTAAGACCCAGACAATAATTGGACGGACCACATATCTTTTAAAATACTCAATTATGAACGAAATAATTGCATGTATTTCAGGCTAAACATTTTGTTTTAAAATTTCTGCTAAGCATGTCGTTTAAATTAAAGTAGCTTTATTTAAGCTTACCTATTTGTTCTGCTGTAGCCGTTACCATAGCCAAGGATGATTTCTTTTGTTCGGGATCTTGCATGTTGTGTCGATAGCAGCAAGATGCTTTCAAAGGAAAATCAAACACAATGAAAACCCATTTTCGACAATCGTGAACGAGCCTTTCCACTGGTATCTGTAACTCTTCACATAGCTATCAGTTGGTAAAGCGACTAACTGAGGTGCAGTTATTGGGCAAGTTTTGTATGTTCGGTCCTTATTGGCATTTGGCAACAACCTAATTGATGATGGAGGCGGGGTGGCTATCATGAGGGGATCTAGGTGACAAAATAGCCAATAACTTAGAGTAACTTACATGCACTCATAGTCTATATATGCCATTACATAGGCTAGCCTGTGACTCTCACAATGCATGGTTTAGGCTAACGGGAAAACAAGTCATAGAGGGGCGAAAGGGATACCAATGCGAAAATTTGAAGGGGGTCTAGAAAACAGACTCTGCGTTTAAAAGTACTGGTAAAAATTTATGAAGGGTACTCATTTTTTCGAAGTAATCAAGGTGAGATGCATAAAATATTCTCAATCAGTACATTTCAAGATGAGGGACCTTATACCCAGTACTGCAAGTTTTGACGATAATCGTGAAAAAGTCACGATGTATTATTCCCACGTTACAGTTGCTGATGCCGAGCACCAAGCAGAAAGGTACCAGGTTCCAAATTACAGGCTTTTGGTATAACTCGACTGCAGTTCAATCCCAGGCATTCCGCCTGGGAGGTCGAAGCTCTAACTGCTGGGCCACCTCCAATCGTTTTCTATCCTATAACACCACATATGCTGTAGGCTAAAACCCATGTAGGTATTTATACATAGATGTGTTAGTGACATCCTTGATATGTACATGGCAGCTCCCTGGTTAGATACACGTGTGCATATCCATATGAAATTGTACGATAAGTATAAACGTTGAGGTACACATAATTATAAAGGGGTCTGAATTTCCAAAGCAAATTCTTTGTTCTTAATTACCTCCAAGAAAGTCAAGATCCTCTAAAAGTCTTCCAATTCGGAGACCTCCAACATGGTTGTGGTATTTAACTTTTATTTTCGGATCCTGCAGTGGTATCAGGCCTTCATTATAACTGTCAGCCATTGTCCGTGGCTTCAATCCGGTAAGTGACTTAGGGCAAGCTGGCATTGGACTTGAATGACAGAACTATGAAATGTTGCAAGTGCTTAACAACGGCAAAGAATTTATCCAAATAGGGTAAGCATGTTCTTTCAATCAAAACTTTAGACTGAAACACACACAGTTTAAGAATTTAAAAAACAGTTTTCAACTTTCAATTTTCCTTTTCGTAGGGCAGATAAGTGGAGAAGTCTTTCACTCCCGGAAAGAAGCACCAAAATTTGATGGATTGCACCTCTTGGGTCAGTCTTTTGAAAAATACCGTTAGCTACGTGAACTTCAAAATGGCCGCCATTTTTCAAGATGGCCTCCATTTTGGCAATAGGTAGCACACCACCAATTATTCCTCCATTGACTAACACACTAATTTAGGTCCGTTTCGTGGCCCCTGGACCCTTGTAGAAATTTTCAACGGGCACAAGCTACGCCTCATATGAAAGCTGACGAGTAGGCCTTTCACAATGATTTCAAATTTGTGTACCATGACGGTTGAGATTTTGAGCTAGAAGGTCCTGTATAATAGAGTGGTGGTTCCTGTTTTTTACTCATTCAAAATGCCGTTTTGTATTGCGGAAGGATATATTCCAAAAACTGCCTGAAATACCTTCAATTTTCTTTATTTTTGCAGAATGGGTACTTCAACTACTTTATTACCACATACACATCACAATTGAACACATCTCTTCACTAACATGGTCTAATCTGTTCCCCAAAAAGTTTGTTTAAGGCGTTAAATTCGTAGGGTAACCTCCTCCGCGGGGATTCCCCTTGAATTAGTGGTGTGCTACTCATAGAATAATGTATAGTTTACCATAGATTTTTCACTTCGCAGGCTGAATTTAATATTTCTGGCGTCAATTAAAGGTTTTCCACTAAAGAAAACTCAAAGTTAAACAGAACAACTCCTGTTTTGGCGGGATTCAGGTCAAAAGCAAAATGGCCGCCAAAATGAATGTATTATTTCCAAAAATTGTTAAAACAGTGTAAATATCCACAACCGCAGTTCAAAATGATGTAATTACTTTTTTGAAATTAAGGCTGAACTTTACAATCTTTGGCACAAAAGAACTTGTGAGCCAATATGGCGAAAAATCACCGAGAGATTAAAAAACAATACAGTAAAAATAAAAAAAAAACTAAAAAAAAAAAAATTCACAGAAAATAATCAATCAAATATATTTCGATTAAAAATTCTAAACATCTTTATAATAAGAGGTTGTAAATAAAATTCAAAGCATGATTTTTGATATGTAGTGCAGGACCCCAGCCTAATATTTTTTATTTATTATTTTTTACAGAATTTATTACAGAATATGGACAGAAATGAGGTTTAAACGTCATGAAAATATTTTTAAGGATTATATCTTCCTTCTTAATTTTAAAATATTGTATAAAGTGACACCAATGGCGGCTATTTTGCTTCTTCCGCCACCTTGGTTGTACTGAATTCCAAAATAAACTATTCTGAAAACTAAGTTTGAATTATTTGCCACAAAATATGACCAAACATTAAAACATTAAGAGAAACTGTCACAAATATATTTTTAAGGATTATTTTTCTGTTATTATAATATACTGCAATTTTAAAGCCATACACTCATCACTGCACACTCGTCACTGCACCCTTTTTTAGTGTGGGGGTATCAAAATTCTCTGTTGGTAACTGCTCTTTGATCGACAACAAAGTTTAAAAATTCAAAAAATGCAGAGTAGCTCACTTTTCTCACAATGCAGAGAGAGAGAGAGAGTGCTTTGGTTACACATTAAAGCCTTGTAAGCTCACCAGGATATGGCCTTGAAGCAGTAAAATATGTTTGCTTCTTCACAAGGAGCTTTACACAGTAATGAGAGGAGCTACAAGTTGCATAGTTGGGAGAATTCAAACTGTCTGGGACGACGAGATTTGCTCTTTAACATTGGCAGCCATTTTGATATTCCCGTCATCTTGGTTGACCCGAAACTTGCAAAATAAGATCTAGAAAAATACCTTGGCCAGAAGTTAGGTCTTACTGTGAAAAAGTATTTCAATAATTATTTTTGTTTATCTTTTAATATTTTGACATAATTATTGCATGTCAGCCATTTTGCTTTTCCGCCATCTTGGATGACGTGAATTCCAAAAGAAAAATTGTGAAAAACAATTGTGCATTATTTATTGTAAACTATTGCCAGACACTAAGAGGCAAATGTGCCAAAAGTATTTTTACAGATTATTTTTCACATTATTTTTATACATTATGATCGTCACAATAGCGGCCATTATGTTGTTCCCGCCATCTTGGTTAGGCTAGGGTCTTGCATTACATATAAAAATCATGCTTTGAATTTTATTTCCATCTTGTATAAAGATATTTAGGATTTTCAATCGAAATATATTTTTAATGAATATTTTGTATTTTTTTTTTAATTTTCCTTTTTTTATGGGGAATTTTTACCGTATTTTTTTACTCTTTCGGCGATTTCTCGCCATATTGGCTGGCAAGTCATCTTCAGACAAGGATTGTAAAACTCAGTCTTAATTGTAGGTAATTAATTTACATCATTATGAATTGGGATAGTGGAAATTTGCAATGTGTTTTAGACAATTTTGGGAAATATTTCATTTATTTTGGCGGCCATTTTGCTTTTCCGCCATCTTGATTGACATGAATCTCGCCCAATAGACCCAAAAATTAATGATGGAAGTTTTGTCAAAATACGATCAAATTTTAAGACTAGATGTCTCAAAAGTATTTTAAGAAATATTTCCTGCACAAAATTGTGTCTAAAATGGTATTTACAAACCGAAATGAATTTAAAGTGTTCAAAACTTTGGTGCTTCTTTCCACTTGTGCAAGATTTTACCCCCAAAATGCATTTATCTGCCCCACTATTTTGGCTTCTATGTCTTACACATGGGAAAACTTTAAACTTCATGTTAGATCTCAAAGCTACTTTCCCTCTTAGTCCTCCATGACCTCATTGATTATTACATTTAACAAAGACGTTTGACCCTAACGTTTTTCACAAATACCAGGGACCTTTATTCAATAGCCCATGAGTACTTTTCACCGAAACTCAAGTTTATTATCATATGAAGACTGAGGGGATTCTCCGTGATTTACATACATAAATGTTAGTAAGTCTGGTAATAGTTTAAAGGGAAAATCTTCTCATCCCAGACAGTTTCAATTCTCCCAACTAAGTTAGTTCTAGCCAGGGCCATAACTGTCTTTATCTTAAGGCTTTTTGCGTAGGCACAAGAATAGTTTATTGCTTTAAGGCCATATCCTGGTGAATGTACGAGGCCCTAATGTGTAATAAAAACACACACTCTCTCTCTCTGCATGCTGTGTAATATGAGCTGCTCTGCATCTTTTGAATTTTGTAATTCTGATGTCAATCAAAGAGTAGTCACCAATTGAGACTTTTGCTCTGTCTTTAAACAAATTTTCAGACTCGGTAATAATTTTGCATCATGCAATTCATCACATTAGACAAAGCAACCTATTAATTGATAAGTGTCACAGTTAATGCTCGACCAAATCTTATATGAAAATTCATTTTGTGTTTTACAGCTGTTTAAGTCTTTTCATATCTAATTACGTAATCTCCATAGGTGCTTGGGAAGAGTTGCAGGGTGTTCGGGCAGTTGTCGAACATCTTGCAGCAAGGAAGCTGCATGCATCCTGGTGAGGGAAACGAAAAGTTTGAACTGTAAACGCCAACGTTGGAGTATTTTGGAGAAGGGCGAACTAAGTTTTGGTCAGCGAGGACAGTGCTCACCACGAGTCAATTTCAATCGTAATTATGTTCTTAAAGTAGGCTATATCGTGTTGTAACTTTCCTCACCAGGGTAGCGAAGTATATTTCCCTCCGGGTACCTGTAAGAAGGCTGTTGCTTTGTTATTTTGATTAAGTCGAATTAACGGTAGCCTTACATTGTCAAAAAGATGTTGCCAATTAGAGTAAATCGTATTTCTGGATTGTATAAACACAATGACCCGCACCTACCCTTTTTATGGATTAACAGGGCCAGATGTACCATGTCTAATTTTGGGCTGCCAGCCTACACCTAGACGGAGCCGCACTATCATGAAGGACCACTCCGCCTATGACTTAGACGTGGGTGCGCCGACCACAGACCCCGACAAAAAAGAATTATATTGTCTAACTTACACAAAACACCGTTTTCTAGTTTTAGCAGTCTCAGCCTCATGTACCTATCTTCAAGTTTTGGACCGGCTAGTGACAGCAAACCTCACTTCCAAACCCTCACATAAGCCAATGTAAAGAATAATGATTAAATAGACTGTTTAACTGAAAGATTAACTGCAATAGCTTTTTATCTGATGAACCCCCTAGTAGCGAACTTAAAATTTAACATGTAATCGGAAGTAGCTACTTTTAAGAAGCACAATGGAGTTCGGTCTTTGATTGTAATCACCCGTTGCTGCTATCACTATTATATCGGGAAGCTCCGTCTACTTAATGATATTATTCGTAGCATAACTCATGTTCTTTCATGTTTTTATAAAGAGGTCAAAACTAAGCGGCTACTTTTTAAAGGGAAAATCTCACCCCAGAGTTTTTCAGTTCACTTCTTTCAATTTTACAACCTGTAGCTCCTCCCATAACTCTATAAAGCTCCTCATTGGGCAGTCATCAACTTATTTTATTGCTTTAGGCCATGTCCTAGTGAGCATACAAGGCTATAATGTGTAATCAAGCCCTCCCTCTGCATCGTGTGGAACGTAAACTACTCTGCATCTTTTGAATTTTTAAACTTTGCTGTCACTCAAAGAGCAGTCAACAACTGAAAATTTTTCAATACCCACACTAAAACTATACTTTGGGGGTCACGCGTGTATGTCTTTAATATATTGTTTAAACTTACATTACATCATCCTTTCTGATCAAGTCCTGCATTTGCTGATGAACTGTAAAAGAATCGAATAGAAAATTATTGTTTAGAATAGTTATCTTTTATTTCAATCGAGGTCTGTGGTAAGAGTCTTGGGAGTTAAAATGTCGGCACATAGGGCGACAAAGAACATAAGGAAATGACAAAAAAACTTAGAAGGGAAATAGACATTGAAAAAGCAGTTACAAAAACGAAAGTATTTATATGGATAGGATTTATGGATAAAACAGTATGTTGTCAACTGGATATTTTATTAACATTAAGTGCAGGGGTGGCGCCAGGGGGGGGGACCCCACCCCCGTCGGCAAATTTTCACATTTTCGTCGGGAGTCTTAGTCAATACGATAAAGTATGAAGTCCCCGACGGCGACTAGTTGCCCCGACGGTTTACCTGTTTTTTGCTCTCAAGAGGTCAATTCGGCGCTCTACGCACGCTGTAAAAGCACTTCGTTTATTCAAAAGTTCCATTCAACATAACTAGTAGCACAAGTCTTGTCCATCTTACCAAGTAACATGTGGGCAGAGTACACAGTTTATGTAGAGGTCGTAAATTTTTTCCCATATCTCAAGAGCCTGGTTGCTGTTCTCTTGTATGTGTCATGCGGTACGGTCAGTTGGCGAGCGTCTCACGGAGCAAAGTTTGGCTATTTCATCGGGTAGTACAGGTAGTTTCAATACAAAGTACGTTATCACCGATACGTTCTACAACCCCTACAGTTTTCTTTTTTTCTTTTTGTTCTTAATGACTACGTATCTTTTTGTGTAAGCCTGCCAAAAATTTTCTCGCGCTTCGCGAGTTTTGCAATTTCACAGTTTAGATTCTGAGGAAAACATTAAATCACCGGGAACTATGTTCCTATAGTATACAAATTTTATGCAATATATGCCCCGCAATAGCATGGTATGGTACACATGTTTTCTTCAAGTCCCCCTTAACCAACCCCTTCGACCGCATCGGGGCTGTTGGGGCTTCGGGTCGCTCCCCCCCCCATCGGGGAGTCTGCCCCCCGTCTGGCAAATCTTGGCGCCACCCTTGATTAAGCGATAAGCATGCTTATGCAGATGATATAATCATGTAACAAATATTCTTCTGTTATTGCTCAAATCAAGGGATGAGTTGTTATGTATAAACACTATGAGGAAACGATTCTTATTAACGATTCTTATTAGAGGTGTGTAGACATGAAACTAAAACATCTGCTTTATACAAAAATGAAGGAGTAAGATTCCATGATGGAACATTCGTTGGAATTATTTGAATATCTTTTACTTTTATCAAGATAAAAATAAAAAAAAAAACTCATCAAAGAGATAAATTTTTAAGTTGCTTTTTAAGATATTTTGATGACAGCAAACAACAAAAACGACGTTTTAACATACCGAAGAAGTGAGTGTTCATTTGTATTTGTCTTCCTATAGTTTTAACTACTTGTAGGCCCGATAGGAATTCCAACTATTGGAAATGCTGCATCTAATCCAGGTATGGGCTATATCAAATCCGTAGCAATATCAAGCCTGCGTTGTAATTTGGATCCAGTCTACACTCTGTATAGAGTCTTTTACAGAGGCTTCTAACTTTTAAGATGTGACATTGCTCATACTCTTTAAAACATACACTTACTCTTTGTAATTGTCATAATGTCCTTAGTTGATTAACACAGCGTCCGAGTTGCATGCGTGCCCCTAGCCACGGGGGGGGGCATTTCGGGGCAATGCCCCCAAAAATATTTCTGCCCCCCAGATGAAAAATGAAACTGCATAATAATTAATGTGGTGGAATCTTTTATGCCCCCCAATCACAAGACTTGTCCCCCAGTCACAACACTTGCCCCCTAAAAATGTGAAGCTGGCTACGGGCCCAGTTGCATGGATAAATCTCGAAGTAGATCGAACACTGTAAACCAGGGGCGGATCCGGGGGGCCCGGGCCCCCCTTTTTGAAAATCCTGATTTTTTTTTTTTACCGCGTTTGAGGGAAAATGCAATTGAACGCATCAAAACATCATGATGGTATTCAAACTGTGACTCAATGTGATTCAACCAGAGTATTATTTTTTTTTATATTCTTTCCATAGCCCACACAGCGTAACAGTGATCCATGTAAGAATGTTACTTTTTCATTGCAACTTACCCTAATCCAGTATTGCGTGACCTCACGAGGCTACTTTTAAGAACATGAAATTATTG
>WURT03147191.1:0-11067 GCA_009936505.3 Holothuria glaberrima
GTGCCATCTTTGGAGAAGGTTTGATCTGATAACATGCTTATATATATAGAAGTGGTTCATACTGATATTCCCTTGTATCTCCTGTATCTTGACTATCACAGGTAGGCTCTTGGAATAGTGCTGTACTGTAGCTGGATGTAGCAGTTCTTAAACTATGTAGGCTATCATGAACTGGCCAGAAATCAAATTGGTTACATTTGGCTTACAATTCCTTCACCAGTCTTGTCCACTTATCTCCCTACATTATCCAATCTTTCATAGGGCAGTACTGTACCTCTCAGTGTGCATGGGGTATGAAAATATGCATACATTTATATGTACCGTGAAGTACAGTACATGTTACAGCTTTTCATGGTGAAAAAAAAAAACTTGTGAAAGTTGAAAGGGAGTTCCCGAATCTACTGCATGCCTTTGAAGTTATTCATATGTAACATATAGTAACAGTTCTGTTTTTAAAAATATTTTTGTTCTTTAGTGTAGTTTCCCTTTTACAGTTTTGCAGAATGGCACTTGTGTTTAGATCAATGGGAAAGTCAAAATGGGGAAATCTTTAAGAAGAACTTTTGAAATTACTGCTTTGTAATTCTGGTTAAATCAATAATCTTGGAACTCCTCTGTGGTTTCTAACTACTGTAGATCCTGTACCATTACTGTATGTAAGGCAGACTTGTACTGAGTTTGTACTTGTACTCATGGGTTTGCACAATTGCCTGTACTCGTATTTATGAGAATTAGTTTGTACTCACACTCATACTAACAGATTTTGAAAGCTCTGCATAGGGCCTTGCAAAAATTTTGTACTTGTACTCATGAAAAACGACATGCACTTATACTCACAACACAGACACTGCCCTTGTACTTATGACATTGTACTCGCACTACAAGTCTGCCCTGTATAGTATATGCAATTTAAGCTATATGTTTATTGCATTATGACTAATAAGGTTAGGAGTAACAGACCTTCAGCTCTGTCCCCAAAAAGGTGTGGCACAGAGTGGACCACCCCTTCACCCCTACTCTCCATCAAACTATTCTAGTACTGTAGCCACCTGGTTCAGGAGTGTACCCTCCCTCTACAGTATCATGGAAGAAAGAAGTGGCTGACATTTTGCATATTTCTGACATATCAATAATATTAGAGCTTGTAAAATATACCTAAGCGCAGAGTGTGTCCTAGGTATCAATATCACAGTACATGGTGTACACTAGATACAAAGCCTTATTTTAGTTTTGGATTGCAAGTCTCAACAGTTTACATCGCTGTTTGCAAAATGACATTTTAGTTGTAGGCAATACCCAATGGTTTAATATATGTAAATACTCTCATTATACAAACATATCAGCAGCAGATCTATATCAGATGATACTGATGCTGAAAATAGACCATATGCATACAGTATGATGTCGCCGAACGGAGAGTGCCTCTACCACCCCCACCCCATCCCCTTGTTTGGAGGCAAGTGCACATCATTCCAACTTAACACCAACAAATTCAGACAGGTGATTTGTGTACTGGTTGGATGCACATGTATAAGTCTGCTTCATGTGAAGCCTATGTCATTGGAACTGTGTGCTTCATTTATTTACTATTCAAAATGATGTTGTGTGATGTCAATGCTTAAGGCCTACAGCAATATTTGATGTGGGTAATATTTGTAAATGTGCAACACTATTACTTAATGTGTACCGTATTGCATGTATACATTCAATGAACCTTTATGTGTGTACATGTTTACAAGATCTCATCTGTAATAGTTTACACCAGTTGAACAAATTTTGATATAGATACAGCATAATCACACACAATCTGCAAACAGGATGCTAATAATCAAACCTACTTCACTACATTCCTGTGTTGTGCAACAAAAAGTATCAAATCCTGTGTGTCACTAGAGCTCTTTCCATTTCTTCCTTTCAGTATTACCATACTTGTGCAAAACTGCAATTCCTCTTGCTCATATGCACCCCACACTTGAAGGCTTGGACAGAAATAGGTTTACATATCCACTTGAATCAATAGGTTATGATACAATATTTCACACCACTGAACTTGAACACAACATACTGTATAAGAAATGTGGGACTTTCCCTTCAAATCCCTGATGTTATTTAAATGTTGTTTGGTTCTAAAGGACATCTTTTGGGTTTTTGTGGTACTGTAGTTGATGGCATAATTCTTAATATGTCATTTCGGATATTCTGCTGCATTTGTATGTGAAGTACGTTGTAGTACCTTTGAAACCTTTGACTTGTTGTCATAAAATACTTGGTGAAAAAGTTGTTTGCCAAGTTTGTAAATGAACTACTGAGTTCTTTGGTTCTGTGTGGGCCTCAGAGGATTGATTTTAGATAAATTTGGTGGTCTTCATGAGGTTGCTAGTATTGTAGTACTGTACGTACTGTATAGGAGAGAACTCTTTGTAAGTTAGATGGTCTGGATGGCACCTTGTACAGTACTTAACTTCTATCCCTTAAAACTCAATAATGAAGTCCCAAATTACCCATTTGGGGAGATAGCCTACTTCATGTAATATTTGACTTTTTATGTTAAAGTGGGATGGATGTACAGTAAGATATTATAGTTTGAAGGGAGAATACAGTCTTCCCAATAAGAATTGCATAGTAGACTATCCTATTTCCTGAATGGCTCTTGAGAATCATATGACAGTATTTTTCTCACTCATTTGAAAAATTTACGAGGAGCAACTGCTTGGTTTAGCTTGAATATACAGTATGCAATATTTATGTCCTAAAATATCATGAAAGATGCTTGGAAGAGAATAGTAAGAAATTAATGACATTTAGCTATTGTTTCAAAATAAGTTTGGGGTGGCTGCTTATGACCTTAAAGCTTGTCTGGCAATATAAATATTTCTACATATTGCAACCAATGAATAGTCGCAAGGCATCTCCAAATTGGGCTCATGAATATAGTGAAATTGGATGATCAAGCTGTCATTCTTCTCAGGTGTTGGAATGTACATCAAAAGAGGCATATATTTGACACCTGCTAGGAAGGTGACTTTCTGCTCTACTTCAGTGTTATCAGTACTGTTCGTTTCGAAAAACATATTGTGCATTCATTCCTGGCTTCACATACATAGGTGTATGGGACCTTTTCGATATGGGGGGCGGGGGGTTCATCTTTTTTGCCCGAATATCTGAGCCCAAGGGCGTAGCCAGGATTTCATCTTAGGGGTGGGGCGGATGAAGTGATGACTGATCACTTCCTTGGAGAAGGGCCTCAGGGGAGGGGGTAGGCTAGACGCAGAATGGTGCTACATTTGATGCCAGATTTGAATTGAATATACAGTATAGATCTCCAGGAATTCCTATTTTTTTGGTTCCTTGCTTTAGCAAAGGAACCTATGTAGTCAGGTTGGCGTGTGTGTGTGTATGTGTGTGTGTGTCTGTGACACTTACTTCGGTACGCTGTAACTCAACAAGGGAAAGTTGGACAAAGCGTAAACTTGATATATAGATCTGCCATAGTGAGAAGGTGTGCCCTATCATTTCTGGTGGAGGTCAAAGGTCACCTGAGGTCACCAAGGGGCAAACACTAAAAACCTTTTCAACACGATATCTCAAGATAGGAAACTTGGATAGATTTCATACTTGGTGTATGGATGGGTTATGGTATTAGAAGATGATACATGTTGTTTTTGGTGGAGGTCAAATGTCATCTGGGGTCACCAGGGGTCAAACACTGAAATCCTTGTTCAAACACCATATCTCAAGGTAAGAAGTTCGGATAGATTTCATATTTGGTAAGTGACTTCTGTCAGCACTGCTTCCATAGTATGTTAATTCTTTTTCTTTCTGGGAATCTCCTAAATAAGAGTACACAGTACATGGTCTACTATAAAACAGGTTATTTACTTTTCTTTGAAACTTGTGTACATAGATCGTCTCCCTATGGGACATGTACAAGACTTTGCATTAATTAGCGCTGTACATTTAATACTGCTACAATCTGTGAGTAAAAGTCCTTCTCATGATTAAGATGAGAGCATGCACATGTACAGTACGAGAGCATATACTTGCAGTCTATGAGAGGGAGAAAGTTAAATCACAAATTCAGTTGAGTGTCCTGAATCATATGAATTCTGTGTTATCTGTTGTATTTGCAAACTAGATTTTATAGGGAAAAGGTCAGGAACATTCTTTAGGTATATAGTTCATTGGTTTAATATTTGACATATACTGTAGCAAAGAGATTGTTCTGAAGAAAGGATAATTCCTTTATGAAGCATTGTAAGGTAAAAAGTAAACAAGGCATTAACTGTACTGACCGTGATATTTGTACTGGTACTAGGTCGAAAGCCCCTACTACAGTAGCAATGAAATATGAATTGTAAGAAGAATTGTAAGAAAAGAAGGATGTGATTATTACATAGCCCTCTTTTGATCTCCGCTACTTAACTTGTATCATAAAAAACTATGGTAAACTTCAAAGTAGCTACAGTATTGATTGATTGATTGATCCTTTCATTGTTTGAATTATGATTTATTTGGTGCTATTATGCTATACATAAATACAATATTGATGCAACAGGAAATATGAAGACACATAAGCAATGAAAAGAGACATGATTAAAGACAAAAAGAAAAAAAAGAAAAAGAAAAAAGAAACAACAAGTAGGAAAAAAAACAAATGAAAAAAAAAGAAGGAAAATGTAGATTACAAAGGATAGTCTAAAAAAAACCTTTTAAGAGATTAAGCTTCATTTCTTCAAGTTGGGTCCCTAAAAGGGTGAACTCTACAAAAGACATTTACACACTACAAAAGCTAGTAATAATGTAAGCCTACTAGATATAGCCAAAGGCTTAATTAGTAGTTTTTTTGGCAAAGAGGGATCTGTTGGCAAGTTACTGTACTTCTCTGTCTGCCTGAAAAAATGATCCAATGTTGTGAAACTGGGTGTGTGCTGAAAACTTTATAGATAAAAGCAGTTTCCATTTTGCACAGTCCTAACTTACTGTAGTTTCACTTGTTAACTGTACCTATACTTACAGAAGTCTTGTGTGTATATAACATACAGTTTCCTGAAAAAATTAATGATATGGGTACTGTCCTTCTCAATTTCTTAGAAGCAGACTTGCCCTGGTAGAGAGCAAAAAGTGTCAGATTACGGTGTTGTGCTTTCAGAACTTTAACAGGATAGAAATGTTTTGACTGTAAGCTGTGCAATAGTAGTTTGGATATTATTATAGAATGACCCTTTAACCTTCTTGATCAGTTCCATGTTCCTAGGCTGACATTGGAGTCACAGCAAATTTATTTGGTTATTCCTATCAGTATTCAGTTTCATTCTGTGTGAACCCTACCACACAGGAATATTTTATATACATGTGCAATACTTGCCATTAAAAAGAAGTAATCCTAGTAATCCTATCATCATAGCATTTTCTAAAGCTAATCATTTCACTCCCATCTCGACCTGTTTCCAATACTTACATGACACACAGACCAATGTATTAAAGATTTATGTACATTGGGGGGACTGGTGGTTCTTGCACTGAAACATAGTGAAACTCAGTGCAAGAACCAGATGAAAGAGATTTACAGTAGGAGGGAGAAGAAATACCAGATGGTACAAAAATCACCCATTTTCCCTTCTAAATAGCCCCAGTAGCCCCTTACATCTTTTTAGGGGGAAAGTGTTCCCACATCAGTATTGGCATCAAATAGGTCTGGGTTATTGAACACACATACACTGTACAGTACCTTTCTTGTTTTGGTACTTCAGATAGGCCATTTGAGTTTTTATGCTGTCTGAACTTTGATTTCAGAAAATATCCATTTTTAAAGATAATGGTACACTAGCAAATTGATGAGATTTTGCCATTTGCCTGGGAGTTCAACCAGGGGGACCCACCCTTAACATGAGACATTTTGTGACTTTCTGTGTAAGCATGGGAAGTGCAAAGGTTAGTTTGAATATTGACCATTTTCCATTTCACAACATGTCAACAACCCTACTTTGTGATGCCAGGTGATCCAGTTTGAGGTGGCAGGAGAATGTTTCAATCAAGGGCCTGTAAAGTTTGTATGGTACATGTATTCTTCTTCTTTGCTAAATGCTTACATGAATTTTCTTTTGCTTTTTTTCAGGCAAATTGCACCAGGAGACCAAGAATACATTTCAAAGGGAATTTAGGGGTAAGTAGCTCAATTACAGAATTTGAATAGAAATTAAAACTTATCTGCCTTCAGGAAGAGGCTGAGAAAAGCATGGGGTTTCAAACCCAACTGTATTGGCCCTAGAAAGGACATGAGCAGTCACTCCATCTTGTTGTTAAACATCAGCTGGAGCATTCACATAATCATCTTATTTCCCGAAAAGTACAGTACGTATTTTTCATGTTTAAAATTTCTTCATGAAGATCCCTTACAACATTTACAACAGCCATGGTGGTAAGGTGCATTAAGGAAACAGTTAAGGCACATTGAGAAAGTTTCCCTTCTGAGCCTCCGTTGGTACTTTACTGTATGTTAAGTGTTATTTCATTGTTATAATCATTATTACTCCCTTTAAGCCCATTACCAACCCTTGGGAGGTGCTGTCATTGGTTTTTGTGGTGGGTTGTACATTTACCCTGTTAGAGCAGAATAGATCTAGCCTTAGTTGATGGATTTCTATTCTACTGTGTATAGCAGAATTGGATTACACCATGAATTTTGTGTTTGTTTGGCATTCAGACTGAGGACCTAAACAATGGATTTTGAGTCCTCTGAAACGAATTCAATAGATTTCTCAAGTCCTCGAAAGTTTCAACATTAGACAGTCTATTGTTAAGGTTAGGGTTAAATAAGCAAACACAAAGGAAAGAACAATTAGGTCCTCGGTTTGCATGTAAAACCTACCTGTGTGTGTATGTGTGTGTGGGCACCATGAAGGGAGAGGTTCCTACTACTGTACAAAGTTGGATTGTCATGATAACCTTTTATTGCTCTTGATTGCAATATACTGTAGTAGTCTATGCAGGTGACCAACAGCATAAACATTCATTTATTGAAGAGCTTTTTTTTTTTGAAGTAAATCATACTTGTGTTCTGTTATGTGTACATGTGGTACATTGTTTCACCCTTGGATCAGAAAAGAACCGTTTAGGGGAAATTTTATGGGAGTTCATTTCCATTAAATTAGTATATGTAGTGCAAGAGCAAGCTGATATTTACCTTCTTTCTCATGTTTTTATTTTTCTTATGTAGGTGATAACAGTTCCTTGGTACGATGAAGTATCAAAGAAAACAAGGAAACATGAATACAAGTTTACAGTCCAGCCGATTCAAGCGCCGGAAAAAAGCAGTTTAGAGTGTATACAGCAATTTAGGAACAAGTAAGTTTTGAGTGGTGGGTTGGTAAAATAATTGCAGACAATTTTAAAATTTTTCCCTAGTCATATTTGCAGCAGTTACACCTGTGAGTAAATGTTTGACAGCTTAATGTGATCAATGCAGGGAAATGGTGGGGTTGAGGAGGAGGTTAAGAAGGAGAGTTGAGGGAAACAATACTTGATTTGCAGAAAGTATTTGATAAATTCTAAAAATAAAAAAGTGTGTTTGAAAACTGAAGACGCTGCTGTCTTGTTCTGCTTAATTTTGGTTGGTCCAACAAGGTAAAACAGATTATAATTCCTTGCAATATAAAAAGATGGTCAATTTGCAAATATGCAGAGCTAGTGATCTAGAATTCCCTTGATAAAGACCAGCTTCTTACAACAGGGAATAAGGAAATTCCAGAAGATGTATTTACCACAGCCCCTTCATGATAGGGACTTGATCTTTGCAAATTTTTCAACATCTTGTTTAATTTTTGTAACAGTGGCACATATGAATGTAAGATCTGTGTTTATACTAATGACAAAGAAATATGAATCTTTTCAAGGTGTGTTTGACATGCTCCACTTGCTGTTTAGGTAAGAATTACAATTCTTATCAATGTAAGAATTATAGATTAATAATTGAAAAAATGAAATAAGCAAAAAATGTCAAAATAGAGTTGACACAATTTTGATATGTGACTGGTTACAGTGTGTAATGTGTAGGCCAGAATTTTGTATGAAACCTGATTTTATTTTCCTTGTGTGAAACGTGTTGTCAACTGCACAGGCATCGGAATGATAGTGCATCGGTTTTTCCAGGTCAAAGCCCTTCCTGTGTATCATTTGTACTTCCATTTTGTGGCTGTCATGATTAATTCTTGATTCCCATAAAGCTGTGTTTTGCTAGTGTGTAAACCAATTAAATGCAAGTTAAACATGAACCACAAAACAGTTGGAGGGGGAGACACTGTACCTTCAAAGAAACTGCAATAAAGTCTGATTGTATGGAAAATAATGGCTCCAAGATAATGTGAAACCACATCGCCTTGAAGGAGTTGTTTTAGTGGTTTTGTAAGTTTTGGCAGTAAAACATTGCCAGATGCAATGTTCAGGAAGTAAGTTATGGTCCAGTTTTTATGTACCAAGCATGAAATTCTCTTAAGAAAATTTTAAATACAAGTGCCATCTAGTAGCAAATCTGAAAATCAGCATACCGTAAATGGCCTAGTGAAAATGGTTAAAAAAGAGGTGGCGGGGGGGGGGGGAGATGGCAGGGTGTGGGAGATGGCAGGGTGTGGGGAATCTGGGTTACTAGTTTACATGTAGTGTTAATCTACCATATAAACTAACATACACACTATAATTTCTGCAATAGTGCCTTTAATAGGTCTACATGTCACATCACTTGTCAGGCCTACATAAAGAACAGCGTTAAAGGTGAGGGGGAATGAGGGGGGATGGGAAAGATTTAAGGTGTTTTAGCCCTCCTGGACCACTCCTTAGACCTGAAGGGAGAGATAGCTTTGGGAGAATCAAGATTTTTTAGGGGGCAGGAGGGGGGAGATATGTTAATGTAAGACATGTTAAGGCAATGAAAGTTAAAAAAGTTGGGGGATTCATTGATGTTAAGTCACAATTTCACATTGATGCTGTGAGTTCAGTGGGATGGTGGTATGCTTCCAAGCCTCTACAATGTACAATTTGATAGGTGTTAAAGGCTATTTATTGGTGTATTAAAAGTCAAAACATTACTGTAAAAAATTCTTTGTTGTATGCAGTGATGATATTGACAACCATATTTTTCCTCTTGGAAACCAAAGTGGAGATGGAGAGAGGACAGGGATTTAACCTCTTTCTCCCACAAAGGAGAGACCAGTCCCCACCTTTAGTCCTGTTGGTAGAAACTTGGGGCATTTTCATTTTGCCAGACGGGACAGACTACCTTTTTGGCATCAGCACCTAGGAAGTTTCCCCACCCAAGCTTCTACATTGTACCAGTACCATACAGTGCTGTATGGTACTTGTGTGAGTTGTCATTACATCATTTTACCAAAAGGTTACAACTTTCAGCCTTTCTCTGACCATTGTTAGTCTAGAGGCCTGTTATGCACTACTAGTATGAGCATACTATTGTACTGTTCTTTTAGAGTATTTATATGGCATGGACAAAAATTTAAGCAGAACTTCCTTTCTTTCAAGACTAATTGTTGCAGGATTACCTGGCAAGGTCTTCAACTACTCTTGGACAGGCTATTTGCCAAACGAATGAAGGCTTCCTGTAGTAGCTTGTTGTACAATGGATGAGTTGAAAAGTTCACATAAACTATTCATTTGTTCCTTGACTGAACAGAATGGTTTGTCATAAGTGAGTCCTGACCATGATGAATGGCAGCTCAGCAAGTTTATGCTGTGTGCTGTAGGGATTTAAGTCATGACTTTGTTCAGATCAGGGAGTTGCTATAAGAGATCTTTGAAATCCAGCTGGGAATTACAAGTGTAAGCCTAAATATTGGTGTTGTGCTGTGATGTTTAATTGTCTGTGTGCTTGTGCATGTTTGTTGGGTGGGGGGGGGGGGGGGGGAGAAGGGTACGTTAAGGACCTAGAAAGAAAGTTTCATAGTTAAACTTTGAATACTTGTATGTAATCAGTTCCATTTCCCATTACCTTTGTATAGTGGTTTGTGTTTGGCGATAGTGTATGCGACCGTACGTAAGGGAAGGACATATTAGGAGAAAACCAAAAGGTACTTAAAATTAATATTTGGTTTCAGTTGGTGGGAAATGATTAGTCAGTACCAGGGACTAATGTTTCATTATACCTTTTATTCAGTATCATTCTACTACCAAAGTGTGGTTCATGCTGTTCCCCAAGCTGTGTAATTGTGAGAGAACACTGGTTAAAGAAAAAAAAAAAGTCGGGGATGGGGGGAGGGGATACAGTATCTGGTGTCAGTGTTTTATAATGACCTTATGCTGTAGATGGTTAAAAGCTATACAGAGTTGTATATGACTTTTTCTGTATCAAGTGGTATTTTGGGGTCCATGAAACTGCCTAATTCACCCACCATTTGCTTTTAAAAGCGTTAGCTCTTTTCGAGGTAGATAATTCTGCAAGTTGCAAAAAAAAAAACCTTTCTAAAGAATTGTTAATTAATAGATAGGTATTATACTTGAAATGTAGTTTCAGTTTTGGAACTTTGCCAAGTGCCTTCATTTGTCTTTATTGTGTCAGAGGTGTAGAATCTCAGAATTGACTACTGTATGTTAGTTTTACACAATTCCCTCTTGGCAAGCTTATTTTTAGATTCCACAGTGTATGCATTTCACAAAAAGTTTGAACAGACAGAAAAAATGGGCTGCTTATTCACTGCTGACGTGAAAAGTGACGTCAGGGGCGGAGAATTGAATAATGGGTCTCTGTTATACTTTTGTATCTTTACACCATGAGTTTTCATTTTTCCAGGTAGGTGAAAAGCTCTAGACAACAGGATTTGTTGCCATAATAGGAAGTTTACCCAGTGTCTTTTGGAAATTAGAAAAGACAAAAACTGAAGGAAAAACTTGAGGTTAGCAAGGTACCAAAGTTGCCGCAAAGCAAATTCATTCCATCAGACAGAAATAACAAAATATTAAGGTAGTGGGTCTTCCACCATTTAATTGGCATACCAAAGACTTTAAAAATGGAACCTATTGCCATTGTGCTTGGTGCTCAGCATAAGCAATGGAGTAGGGAAAACA